>JARFOD010111090.1:0-11725 GCA_031763545.1 Mopalia muscosa
GTTCTTCGTGGTCGTCTTGTGAGATACCTCATGAGATCAAGGGAGGTAAGTCTCGACTGGTAGTGTTAACATTATACTTTACTTCCCTGCTAAACTAATTGGAATTTTGTTATCTGTGTAACCTAGGCTAGAGACCTGAGTTTGAAAGCTGGTCATCATTTAAGTGAAATACGCTACATGTTCAATTATTCTCACACATTAGTCCTAGAGTTAGATGTGACAATGTTCGTTTTGGTAACTGAAGATTATGAAACAGATCGCGACCTTAGAACTACAGGGTTCTAACTAACATTTCGGCCGTTTTGAGAAAATCGCTTGGAAAGTTCAGTTGCTGCTTGTGCTCCCCTAACTGAAATCTTATTGGTCCTCTTAAAACTTCCTTCCTAGCTAAGCCTAAGCCTCATTGATGGAAAGTTGCAGATAGAACCCTGTTATTTTGAAGAAGGTGCCCACTAGTGAATTGGAACAGTGTTATTCTGTTTTGGACATAAGACCGACGAATTTTACATATTACTACTCTGCTAGTAGATAGACCTTTGTAATCCCACTATTATCCATTATACAACTCATTTTTGACCAAAGTGTCAGTAAGAACCCAGTTATTCTAAGGTTGCGAAATACCATTGTATTTCCCAATAGCTCTGTCATTGCTCAATCTCCCGTTAGATATAAAAAGCCCATGTGACTTGCACAACTCTAACAGTCGTTTACGCAAGTCTTCTCTGCGCGAGTCTGCGCTGACTTTCTGTCTTTTTCTATATTATATAAAATGAGATCTTTTTCTCCCCCCACCTTCGATTATGTTTCTTACTATTCGTCTATATTCCATTTATGGTACATAAGTCATCTTTTATAATCAAATTTATTTTTGGTCTGTACATTGAACGAAAAATTATTTTGCTGCGTCTTTCCATAATTGGAGCTTTCGTTCAACACGAAAAAACATACACAAAATAAAAATAATTCAATTTTGTTTAAACATTGATTTGTGATACACTGATAACAGTTTATGAAATCTACTGCACAGCTTGTTGTGTAGCAGAGATGAAATCGTCACACCTGTGCTGTGCTGCTAGTGAACAATGGTTATCTGAAATATTGACAAATACCTCAGCTCTGAATACAACTGATGTAACAGTGATGGTTCATAGGTAATTCCAGCTTAACGACCCTCAGTTTTTGTTGTTTATGGATATCTCATTATCAGTTTCAATCACCATAGCAGCGCCGCCTGCCATATTGATACATTTTTGTAAAGGCCTTTATCACGTCAAATGCAAGTAACTTGTACAGTCTTTGTGGTGTCAAGCACATGTGGTATAACGGTATGATAATATGTGGTACCAAAATGGCAATAGCTATGTATTGTGTTTTCTTTTTCTCTACAGTGGGTGGCTGTGTTTTGTGCATTTTTATGGGTTTTTTTTTGTTTATTTCTTTCACTCCCACCTGCTTAATGCATGTATTTCTGTCTAAAAATGTATTTTTAATCTATGTTGCGATTTTTCTGTAGTGTTCTAAAGAGGCATTTGCTTTAACATATGAATTTATGTTACCAGCGTGTGTGTAACATGTATATTCTATGCAGATGTTATTAGGGTTTTGTGAGTTTTTTGTCTTCCTGTTTTATACTCATGTTACCTTGGATCCTGTATGTTGAACAACAGGCCATATAAGAACTTGTGCTGTTAATACTCTCTAGTCCATAAGTCATTGTGATAAAGTCATGGCGTTAATTCATTATCTGAATGGACAAGCCAATAATTTAAATAAGTAAGCCTTCTCGTGTGCTAGGTTGGGGCCAGTTGTTATTTTTGCTCAATGAAAATGCTGAAAATGTCGGTCATCTTATGTTCTTGTGTTATTGTAAACCCTCAACTTAATGTTATAAACGTAGAGAGCGTCAATGAAACAAAATTATGCTGCTTTTGTTTATTCGTTGGACACACTATGCCAATACTTGTATGTGTTAATCAAAACGCTTTCTCTTTTCTCAATATCAGAAATAGTGTCGGGTTCAAACAGCTGCAGCAACTAATCGAAGTGTCACATTCCCATTGAATCGGGTTATTTCAAACCCATGGGATTGTATTCCGATCAGAACTTATTTATTTATTCTTTATACTATTTGTAAATTTTCTATATTGAAATGAAGCAATTAAGACTGTATGCAACAAGCGAACAGAAGAAAGTACCCAACACAAGTACCCCAACCTAAAGCATTTATTGATTGATTTATTGATTGGTTTGGGTTTTACGCCGTGCTTAAGGATATTTCACTCGTATAACAGCGGTGTACTGTAAGAAAAACTGACACTTGCGCCACGAAGATGTGAAGCGTTTCCAAAATATTGGAAAGTTCCTCCAGTGCTAAGGAAAGACGGCATTACTACTCTTTAAACAAACTGCCCTTAGCCAGACAACCCAGCTTTAAGGTGTAATTTGCCACACTGATTGCGACTGACAAACAATATACATGATAGGATAATTTACCCCGTGCCTATGATAATCTTATCCCCAACCAAGCCGATTTAAACAATAGCAGAATATAATCCTCCACTATTTAAATCACTCACCGTTTTTATTAAAATGATACTCATTGATATGAAGCTGCAGACAAAGCATATAAAGAACAGTCTAAACAAATGTAAAACTGACGTTATCTGTTTTGGCGCAAAATAAAATAAACTCTATCATAACAGCCAAAGGCAATCAAAAATTGCAAAACAAATGGGACAAAAAATGTAATGGCCTTTGGTTACATCATCTTGGTAGGGGAAAAAACAAGCAAACCCCCTGTATAATTAATTAACAAACGAGATGACACAATAATAACTCTGTATGCCTAGGTGAAATCTGACTTAAATCTCATCTTGCAACACTCCTCAAAAGCACTTCACCGATTTGCATGGGATGTAACTCAGAGGATGAAACGATAGACAGCATTTTCAGTAAACGTCACAAAGTGAATCGGATTCAAATACATTAAACACTACCTGCTATAGATAACTCATTTCTCATCTAAGTTTTAATACTTGAAAACGATCTCTGGAATGACAATGAGATATTTTATATTTTAAACGTTATGTGAACTAAATCCAGGAGTTGCTAGCCATAGAAAGATGTCATTTGCCTTAAAAACTGAGAAATTCTTAATTCTGGTAAATAAAATAAAATGAATCAGCTCAAATTTATTACCTTTTCTGGTGAAAAGCACATCAATTTGACAGTACTTTGTAAATATTTTGTTTTAAATTTGCAAACCACAGATATGTCTGTCTATAGTATAAAATCGGGTTAACTATATAACTATAATAATATAGCGACAAAAGTATTACCTTTACAATTTACAGCTTTCCAAAACAATATAATCTGAAAATTTAATTATAACGGGCCATGCGTAATAATAAAGTTTGGTATTGATTGAATTGATCGAAGTAATAAATAAAAGTCCCTCTTTTTCGTGATTCATTTATAATACCGGTTTAAGAAAATCCATTATATATATGTTAAACAAATATGCAACGTTTATGTGGGTCATATCGAGATAGTAAGGTATTCTTAACAATCTTACCATCGCGAGTTTCCAGTTCCTGTGGTATCACTACGCTCGGCGGTGTTAGAGTATGCATGAAACTAGGATATTTGGTTCACCGGGAGCCGATTTACCAGCGGATGCACACTTTTCCCATCACTACTAATTAACCTTGGGAATTCGATTTGGATTCATAATCCGCAAATGTAATTAAAGAGACGTCTATGATCTAAAGCAAAATGATGTGAAAACTACGCAATGTCTGCACAACGAGAACTATGTTAATCTGTTAATTTGAAAATTGCAAGTCATTATGGCGGCGATCCGTTTGGCGTCCAATATGACGTGCGCGGTTTATTCAAGGGCTGCCGAGTGGTTCATAATGTATTTTACCTTGGCGTGCGACATAACAGCGTAGCAAACCACAAAGCTGGCTGTGAGCAAATTACACAGGGTAAATATTTAATAGACATACTGAATAAGGGCAGAACGTCGTTTACCATATGACATATTTGCGTATGCTTCATCACTATGAGTGATTTATATGAAAAGGTTATGTTTAATCTATTCGCCAGACTAGCTATAAATTGAGCTTCACACCAAATCACGTTGTATCGCTTCACCCAGAATCGCACATATTAATGCAAATTGTTTCGAGAAGATAAGGCTTCTAGTTGTTGGCAGATATATAATGGACAGAGCACCTGCGTTACGCTAGGATCCCCAAACAATTTAGACGAGGTACGAGGGGGCGCCTGGACCCCGGAAGTTTTGGGGTTCTATATCATTGGGGCCTCTTTTTAAGCGATTACGGTGTATTTGTTCAGACGCCAGCAAGGAAAACTACGATATGTGTACTCTACTCTGTCCATGATTAACCTAAGTTAAAATGCTGGAACATTTAGCTGCGATTTCCTATGTGCTTTATAGTTAATCCACGGAAGAGTTTAACACAATACACAAGTAGTTGTTATTGCGAAAAACGATGTCTTCATTTTGACTCAATATTTCTGCATTTTTTATGCCATCATAGTTAAGAGTTCAATATTAAGAGCTTCAGTAAATTTACCTCTTGGTGATCAGCACGGGCATAATCCGAGCACCCAATTGACCTTGTCTTTAACTCCCATGCATTGGACATGAAATTTTACACATGGCCTAAATTAAATTAATATACGAACAGAAAAATTTCAATAAAGTAGATATCACATGTCATTGCAAATATATATATATAAAAACATTTAAAACACTTAATCTACTAGTATCTCTTTATTTCCTATATTCACAGAACATTCATTTAGTGTTATCACATGCAAGATAATTAGCTATTGCAGTCAAATGGAATTTGCATTAGGTATGAAATTGTTTAATGTATATTAGAGCGCGTGTAAACGCCCTGCGTGCGTGTGTGCGTGTTTACACATGTTAAATACTTTTAATTTACAAATGAAACTGTACCCACTTGGAGTCCGCATTGTAACTTTAGAGTTATATCAATGATATATCAACTGACCGGGTTAATAGCAATAAATATGTTTAATTTTATTTGAAATTTTTGTATTCTCGAGTCTGCGTTCTAACAAACTGAGCTACAAAGGCTCACGGAAGAACGCTCACGGACATTCATCCAGGGCGCGCTTCTTTATACGATCATCCCTGATATTTGGAAACTAATTTAGCTTCTTTTTGATCGAGAAATGTCCCAAAAAAGTGTTTTATTTTGGGGGTTATTCTGAAACCTCGTTCTGACAGAGATAAAATTTTATTGAAGAGAAAGGCGATTTTGATCCAGTCTATATATATTTTGAGTTAATTAATATATATCGTTGGGGCAAGTATATTTTTTTGTCTTCATTTATTTAAAATATATATATCTAGATCAAATGGAGGCTTATTTAACGTCCCTGTATCAGTGCTTTATGTAGAGACACTCGCCGTCGTCACTGGGTTAGAATTCAGGACTCATCGTTACCTAAGGCCCTGTTTTCGAATCCCGGCGGAGACAAGCAAATTTGTCTCTCTTCATTTATTATTTATACATATATTTTCAATAAATGAACAGTGAACAAAATGTGCAGGATTAAAACACGAGACTTTTGTGTTACAGGCAAAAACACTCTACCGCCTCAGCTGCCTACTATTAATGTATTAACTATCTGTACACCACATCTAATGTATAAATTGTATTAAGGGCTAAATATTCACTTTAAGCATCTACTATAAAACTCATATAGATCTACTCACCACTCGTTTTGAACAGTTTTACCAGTCGTGATATTTTTGTACTGGGATTCTGGTAGACCCTTACTATAACACTAACCGCCAACGACCCATTCAGTAGTATTTTATACCTAGAGATAATCCAATCCTGCCGCCACATGCATTACGACGACATCCCCCGACTCCCCGGCCGACACAACATGTTGTAACTATATCGGCTCGTAAATCTAGATATATCTGTGAAATTTTATACGGACTGGATTTCAGACATGGCCCAGGACAGTAAATAAAATACTATGAAATTTAATACCTAATCTAACAAATCACAGATCGGCTTACTAGTCCTGGGTTAGTAAAGCAAAGCACAGGGACATCATTCGCATAAACCGCGGGATTCTCGTTTGTGTAGTTCCATTACGGTGAGGATCCCGTCAGCCCTCCCCCGTCCCCCCCCCCCCCTCTTGACCCCCCCCCCCTCTTCCTGTTCGGAAATGGAGTCCTCAGAACCCGCCTCAAAAAAAGAATTCAGCTGATTGTCGAAAAAGTTCGGGTTTATTTAACATATCATAAATTAGCAAAGAAGGAAGCTATGTCTACGGGTAAATATGGTCCTCTGAAAGTTCAGCCGCTACTTTACGTGAGTGAAAAACACACTGTTGAAAGCATATTGAACATATGAGCATATATATACTTTTCCCCCTGTTGATGGTATAAAGCAATATTTGCTTTGACAAGATTCGAGTCATACATACGCACGGTTATATATTAAGATACCGACGTAGTGCCAGCGGTATGTTTGTTTTACATTGCGGTCAACTCTTCGGTGAAATCTAACGTAAAAAGGTGTGATCGTATATGTGACGGTTTTATTCGAGTCACAATCGGGTTTAACCGCTTGTGTTCCGTTCTGATAGCCCCCGTAAACTCAGTAATTCATGTCAAATGACATACTGTGCTGTGCTAGTGCATACAATCAATACTATACATGTATATGGGTCTGTTAAAAAGTAATAAATAAATAAATTAAAAATATCATTGCCAATGTAAAACCATAGGCAGCCTACAACCTACAACTACAACGAAGCTAGAAGCCAGACAAACTTATTTTTGGCCGAGATTTTAGTTGAGTCTAATGATAAACCGTAAACTACAGACAAATCAAGGCAAATAACAGAAAATAATTTGATCACTAACTAATTCAGCATGCTAAAAATGGCGACTTTGTACGCAGTACGTTGGACATAAGTCATTTGTATATATTTTGATATGATGCAGATTATACAATTCCAACTTGAAAAAGCCGCAAAAAATGTCCTAACAAGCATTTGAATAATTGAAAATATAGATTCACTATCCCCCATCCCTAAAGAATAGGGTCACTGGAGCTGAACGGACATTTCCTATGCACCATCCCTAAAGAAAGGGTCTCTGGAGCTCAGATAAAAAACCCTATCCCCCATCCCCAAAGAATAGGGTCCCTAGAGATCAACGGAAATTCCCTATGCACCATCCCCAAAGAAAGTGTCACTGGAGCTCAGACAAAAAACCCTATCCCCCATCCCCAAAGATAGGATCACTGGAGATGAACGGAAATTCCCTATGCACCATCCCCAAAGATAGGGTCACCGGAGCTTAGACAAAAAAAAAATCCCTACCCCCATCCCAAAGAAAAGGGTCCCTGGAGATGAACGGGAATTCTTTATCCACCATACCCAAAGATAGGGTCCCTGGAAATAAACGGGAATTCCCTATCTACCATCCTTTAAGAGAGGGTCACTGAAGTTCAACCAGAATTCCCTACCCCCATCCCCAATGAATAGGATGAAAAGCTTACCAAAACATTCAATCTGTAATGCTCGTGTTTATCTTTGACCGGATATGGATGGGGCATGTGAATCACTCACTTGTATAGTTGATACATTTCTGTTGTTGTTGTAGAACTGTTCCCCCCAAAACGTGGGCTAGGAAAAGAATTGTTATACAATTAAAACCAAATGATTCCAAATTAAAAACAGAAAAAATACGAAGTAGAGATTCAATTCCAAGGTTCTTAGATCGGGATACACAACAAACAAAACTGAACTTTATTTTACCGTATCACTCTGTCAATTCAAACAGCCTTTTTTCAGTAGAAGACAAGAAGTCCGATGTTAAAGCTGTCATCTGTATTTCTACGTGCAGTGTGAATATAAATTGAAATGGGCAGTTAATTCACCAGTCAGCCTAAATGAAAAAGAAAATTGACTTGATCTCTATTTTACAATGTTATTTTACAATTCTCGGCTTTATGCGTAGTATGTTCGGCATTGCTACAATTGTATATAATTACACAATTCCAACCCAAACAAACAGTTAAAAGTTTCTTAATAAACATTAACAGAGCATTCATAAGGCTACAAGCAAATTGTGGTTATGTTTTTTTAGATTTATTTTGAGTCCTGAATCAATGTTGGAACATCTAGAGACAGGTAATTAGAAAATAAGGGAAATTAAATATTTGTATAGAAATGATTGATAGCATACGAAAAAGGTATGCAATAGATGCTGTGAAATAATCACTTGAAATAAAAGTTACATTATTGAACAATTTAAAATCACAACTTTTATAGAACCGATTGATATGAATGAATAAAATGGATAAAAAATAAGTACGCCAATCCTACTGATATAGTTCAGCGTGAATGGTGAATGAGTTGAGCTTATTTAGGTTCACTGACACACCGGTACAATGTTAGCGATTTAAAAATTAGATATCGATCAGTACAATCGATCAAACTGGAGCTCATGGGAAATTTCCTATCCCCATCCCCAAAGATAGGGTCACTGGAGCTGAGACAAAAAATTGCGTATCCGCAAAGAATAGGGTTCTTGGAGATAAACGGAAATTCCCTATGCACCACCCCCAAAGATAGTGTCTATGGAGCTCAGACAAAAAAAATCCCTATTCCCATCCCCCCAAAATTCCCTGGAGATCAACGGAAATTTTTTGTTTATTTATTGATTTTTATGACTAGTTGAAGTATATGTGACTGCTGGGACAGCAGTGTCAACAGCATTCATAGTTAAGAGGTAACACCTGGGTGGCAGGGGTTTTTATTTGGATCGTTACTTGATCACTGCACGTAATCAGCACATAAAAGTAGTGCAAAACAAGATGAGGCGATGTCTGAATGTAGGAAGTGCGTTGTAGAATACGATACATTTATGTGCAGAATTTGAAAAAGTCAGGTTAGTAACTCTCGACATACATATATAAAAAACAACAGAGAAATAAACAAGTGTATTTTGAATAAATGACGAGAGAAAAAATTGCTTGCCTCCAGCGGGATTCGAATCCAGAACCTTTGGACTACAGGCCCAACAAGTATATGATATAGATGCATGTCGTGTTGATTAAGAGAAGTTCCCTTAGTATTTGTTTGTTTGTTCGATTTGAGTTTAACGCCGGTTTTTATGTTATTTTAGTCACACTTTCGGCAATTCTTGAACTGCTTCCTGTTCTCCTCAATCTATGTGAGCACTAGAACAGCAGGTAGGTGCGGAGTTCTCAATGCAGCCTTATTGAGAGACACATAGTTAGAGTGCACATAACTGCATAAGTTTTTTTTCAAATAACTTACTGGCCATTATGAGTTCAATTAGTATTGTCCAATAATTTTAGTATACTTAACTTTTAGAGACACTTTATACACCAAAGGAGACTTGAAATTGCCCATCATTCTAGCAAAAAATAAGGTTCAGACGCGCCATTATTATTTTTACCACCTTGGCTGTAGAGTAAAAATTGTAGCAGAAAAAAAGGAAATGCAGCTTTTCAGGTAAGTATCCCTAATAAGGGATACAGAATTTATTCGATGGATGGTGATATCAAGCCTGTTATTAGTGCTACTTCAACATCCGATGTAGCCAATAACACAGTTTGTGACGCTTAAACTCAGACACACTCTACAACTATCCGTTTCCGCATAGAAGACATCGGGGGGGGGGGGGGGGGGGGGTATACCACGGTTATATGGTTAAGAGGCTGTTGGCCCTACCAGCTATCTCTATAATGACTGGGTTTATATGTATTTATATTTAATGGCGGGGTGGAGGCAAGCAAACTTTTCTCTTTTCTTTTAGTTAAAGTATATTTAATCATTTTAAGTCAATCGTCAAAACACATAGCCTGTAGTATTTGATAACGTCAGAAGTATATTAACTAGAAGTATGCAACTGTCATATAGATAAGCTATCCGGCATTGGGGACCGAGCCACCTGTTATAACGTATCATGTGACGTAGTACACAGGATAATTCAGAAGAATGCAATTTTATGGGAAACTCCGATCATAATGTTTCTAACTAAATGAAATACACATACCTAGTGGAATAAGTGCCGTTTGAAAAGACCATAAACAGCAAATAAATTGACAAATATTAAGCCAGTCGTCCGAACGAAAACAATTGCTGTGCGCAGTGGCTGACCAGGGACTAAATTACCCAGAGCTCATCACAAGTAAAGACACGTGTGTGAAATGTGACGTCACCGTTTCTTGCTGGTATACAGTGCTGTGGCCATTACTACATGGCGGTTACATACATCTAGTTAATAGTCTTCTGGTAACATACATGTACATTGGAGAATAGATTTATTAACTTAGGCCTATTATGCGCCAAGCCTCTCGATGATTATCGAGCGAAGTCAGACATATGTTAATTGTAGCCTAATATATAACTGCAACCGAATTCATCACTCACCTGTAGCTTGGCCTAAAAACAAGGTCGTTAATACCCATCAGTCAGGATCAGAGAAATAACGCGCGAGAGCGTGTTGGCTGACGCAGCCTGTCTCTCAAAGCAATTGCTCTCCAAGGTCGTGTGCCCTGACAAACTGAGGGCTGCAATGTGTCACATTCGCGCGACATCTGGACCGATTCAAAACATCACGTGTTAACATTGTTATAACGTCTGTCATCTACTATTTCATTGCATTACTATATGGAATATAGGGTAACACTAAATCTTGTCAACACAAAAGCGTAAGACTGTATTGACAATACCTGTGTTTAATCTTCTCAATCTGAACCTATTAAAAAAACAATGTGACGTAGCGACATCTACTACCTTCGGCTACATGTTCCATATATTGTTGTTTTAATAGGTTCCGATTGAAAAGACGTGGTGTTATTTACCCTAATTTTATTCGCGTGAATAGATAATAATATTCATATTCATTAAGACACACTATATGGAATGTATTGTAAGTATATTTAGTAACGTTTTGTGAGTCGGACTTAGCGACTCGGTGATTATATATATTCACCAAGAACCATCAAGCTTAATGACAATCAGCTCGTGGGATTTTCGTTACTGTAGTGTTTCTGCTACCGTCTAGCTTTTTAACGGAGACTGCTATTTGGGATTTCCCTCCCCATCATTATCTTACGAGGAAGTCACCAGGCGGAGCTTTGCTTTTCGCCTCGGTTACGAATAAATCCTGCTGTGGAAAATGTGCAATATGGGTCTTCATAACATAGAACAAGTTTAAGAATAAATAAATTTGTTAGTATATTTAAAAAGGAATTGCATTGATCTAGGGCCTACAGCAGATTGACATCAATGACATCAGCATAGTCCAGGTGTATTTATACAGCGGTAATTTGTCTGGCGTCTGGCGTCGATCGCACAATTTACCCGGCCGAATATTGCTTACATTCAAATAGGTCAAGGTTTATGACCAAGTGATCTATGCGCAAGCCATGGAGGTAAGACGGCGAAGGTTTAAATCAAAAGATGTGGAGCGTCTCTGAACAGCGAGCTACATTCTCGTTACATCTCATTCAGCATTTCAGGAAAAAATCCTTCCTCCTAAATCCTTTATGTACATAACACACTATCCGCAAATACATACTGTGTTGTTAACAAAGGTCCCGATCTTTGTTAACAACACAGTATGTGAGGGGGGGGGGGGGGGGGGGATCCTGTTTTA
>JARFOD010111101.1:0-15441 GCA_031763545.1 Mopalia muscosa
TGGCTGACCAACCAGAGTGCAGGAAAACTTAGCAGCACAGGATTTGATGACTCAACTGGTACTTGTGATCCTCTTTACTGAATAATAACCAGAGTTACGATCATGTTATGAAAATGGAAATTAATGTATTGTGTTACACTCAAAAAGTTTTACTTATTTATAGAATATGGTTTTTGGGTGGTCTTCTCCTTTAAACGTTCACATATCAGTAGTAAACAGTTGTCACCGTGTGAAGACCCAATGGGGAAAAGCTTCTCACGTGTTATGCAGTGAATGAGATTTTAAAGTTCAAAAGGATAGTTCTTGTTATAGCCATACGGATATACAGTTTTCAAATCTTGTTCTATAAGGACAACTGTCGTTTTTTTATGACATCAGTAGACCTATACGTGATGGAAGGGGTTTTGTTGGACTTTTGTGTAATCGCAGAGTTTCCACTTTGTGACTTCTGTTTTCTTCTGCAACGGTCTTCACTAATAAGGTTTTGGAAGATAAATTGATAGTTATGTTGTACATCTGCAACACAATTGCATGATTGGAGTATGATCTCTCTTTCCATGGCATCTTACATTAAGATCACTCTCTGGACACAATTGATTTAAATTAAAGGTGGCCTTTGTTTCGTGTCTTAAACAATACATATTTTATTATAGGTTGATCAGCAACTTCTTGTATATGTTTGAAACGTGGTACAATTGGTGGATCCATGTCCGTGCAACGTTTAATTGATTAGTGTTTAAACTCCTACTCTTTGGCATTCCACTTTTATGACGACCTTGCTTTGCCAGACTATGATGGAGTATGAAACCTGGTAAAAACAACTTCGATTTCAGGATGATTGTACAACATGATAAAAACAGCAAAATATTACAAAATGTCAAATAAATTTGATTGCAGTATTATCAAACAAATCTACTGATTGGTGAATTTCATTTCATCAAAGACCCCGTGTTGCTGGTGGTTGTTTATAACTGATTCGCGTTTTCTCAAGGAAACCAAAGAATTTTGTAGCTGTTTCAATAATTGCCAGAAAATTTACAAACACAAACTATTTGAAATTCGTACCATAAAAGAATAGACTGGCTCTCCTCAGATTCAGTAGTTACACTATTCAATGTCGCGCACTTTGTGATCATTTTATGAACCTGGCATATACTTCTTTACTTACGTTGTTTATGCACTTGAAACTCTTTTCAGCGAGAATATTTTGCTTTTTGGCCAAACGACTGCTATATGCGAAGAGTGAATTGGGCATTGTGCCATTCAAATTGAACCAGGGTTGTACATCCTGTGTTCCAAATTCATTCACTTTTTTCGTTCCTTTATTTGAAATTAAACTTTTCTTATATACTTTAATCCGTGTAAACATAGACATTCGCAATCGACAAGTGCGTACACGAGAACTGTATATAATAGAACTGAAGGCTTACACAGCAGTATTGATCCACTCTATTGAATTCGATAGAAAATACACATGGGGAACACGTCAGATTTGTCAGAGTGATGTGGGAGCCATGATTAACCTAAAGCGTTGGCTACCGGAGTAATTGTAGCACTAGGGTGTAGTTATTTATATACCGACACCTTTGGTGACACAGGTTGGCGGATGTTAACGTAGACCAGGTACACAGTCGTATTGAATTACTGAAAATGATCAAAACTTAGCGCCACGTGGTTTTCTACCGTACCAGATTGTTACATGCTATCATCGAACTATCTTCCCAATTATGTTACATTTTGGGGCTCAAATAACAGCGTTGCAATAATCTGCACAAACTGTGTCCTTTGAAAGTCAATAAATCGACATTTTTTTCTATTACGTCAATGTCTATGAATGTCAAACATTTGATTTTAGATTTTACCATTCACATTCAAACGATTCCGAAATGTTTTAGAACACCAAAGAATACAAATTATTAATACAACAGCCATGACGTTTAAAAGTAAACATATCTATACAACAGTTAAATTTGACTTTGATGACGAAATTTAATTGGTAAATAGGAACATTCTGTAAATAAGTTTCCCGTAAGATTTTGGTATATGATTTAATACTCAGTTTTATTCTATGTTTCAGTTCTGCTCGATCATATCAATGAGAGAAATGGTTTTAATAATACACTATTTATCTACCAATGTACCTGTGATTGTTGCCGAATATTCAGTATCACCCGATATCCTGCCAAGGAGCAAAGCATCTAAGGCTGATGTGTGAGTACGGGTGGATCAAACCGGAGTCGGGTGCCAGAAAAGTAGTGCTCGTAAGTCGTAACCAGACGTAAAGCACACTGCTCCAGTCAGTAGCGAAGGTATTTAAGCTCCAAGATGAACGGACTACGGAGAAGTGCACTTTAAGGAGGAATTCATATTATTAATTTAAGCGTTATTCTGAACCGCAATTTATTTTCAAAAACTCGATTCACATGACAGGCAGTTGGTCAATGAACACCAAGTGCTATAGGAGACATATTATACGATAAAATGATAATAATCCAATGTTATACCTGTAATTGAAAACTGTTATGTAAATATTTCATGAATATTCATATCATGGTATATCTGTTTTGTATAATTGTAAATAGGGTTGTTGTTATTATTGAAAAAGACCCCATGAATTAATGTGTTCTAAATCGATGTCATTATTGTTTTGTTTGTTTGTTTGTTTGTTTGCTATTTCATCGTTTGTTATTGTTATTGTCACATCAATAACATTTTTTTTATTTACATAATTGACAATACGAATCAGACTACAATTACTGTCCTCTTAAGGCCAGCTAGTACTGTTAAATATAGCCATTTACCATTGTCTGTTATGTGTTAGTCAATCTGTATAAAATCATAATATGCAGTCCAGTTATATGTGTACAAAAAACTCATTGCTGTATCTTTCACAAATCTCCTACTATTTCGATATAATTCACATATTAAGTACCGTTTCTAGGTGCATAAATTTTGTCTAGTACCGCTTTAAATTATTCTCAAGTCAACATGTACACAGGCTCGATTTTATTAAGCAAAATTCAGAATGCCTTTCGTATTCAAACGCGGATACATTTAAGGTGAGCAAATACAATAATAGCAGTATTTTCGTCATTTTTGGACCACAATATGTTAATTTGAACAAGTTGATGTTGACAACTTTGAGGGTCGTGTGTTTGGTTGTAGTTTTCACCTCGGCCTGCACAATTGTCTGGCATTATAACTTGATTTAAAGAGAACCCTGAAATAAACAACAATGGTAAATCTGCTAGGCTGATATTGGTGTAATCCAGACAAGTCTTCTTGTACATTATTCAGTATTCGCCGTGGATGACTCAAGATGAATTGTATGTGCTCATAAGAGTGATTTCCAAACAAAATGAAAATAATGTTTGTGGTCACTTTCTTAATGAAGACACCTTGTCACATACTACAAGATACTCGCCTGTTTCTGTTCAGAAATCTCTGGAATAGTCTCCTTGACTTTATATGAGATTGGACTTTGGCCAAATATTTCATCTGGCTTCTGTCAGAATCATTGGACAAATCCGATTCCCATTTTACACAAATGTTGTTAACGATCTTATCATTGACGTGTCTATCATTTCAATACGCATGAATACATGTTTGCATAATCTTTATGTTACTATTTACTACTATTCACATACATGATTACTTGCTTTAAATGTGCGAACCACAGGCTTCGGGAAAAGATGTCATATATGTTTATAACACATGGCTATATTGGCTTTATCTTAAATAAATAATGGAATATAAACACTGACTGCTTAGTTAACGTTTCTTCATTATATATCGCTGTTGTTTTTCGTGACTATGCTTTACATTACACAATTGTTCTACTGTTTTGATTATAATATATAGGAAAACGAGAAACGAAATGTAGTGTCAAAATTGCAAATGTTCATATTGAAGATTGTTCTTTTTAAATTCTGACAATTGCTTTATTCTTTCCTTTTTACTTGTCTTGATCTCTTTATGGCCATTTGAAAATTTAAAGATCCGGTGTTCACAAAATGCAACTTGGTGGTCAAATTTATTGACATGTGCAAATCAGAGTCTACTTACAGCATAAATTTTAGACGTAGTCTGATTCAAGAAAGATAACACTCCAGCTTGACCTCTCCATAGCCTAGCGTGGCTGGCCAACATGCGACTTTAGATCTACATGTAGAATTATAGCTTGATCGCAAAACTTGTTCATTTACTGAGAAACCCTTTTAGCTTATCATGCAAACACCAAAGACATACTACAATAAATGTGACCAGGATTTAAATCACGATAAACCACCGGAATATAACATGAAGACATTTCTCCAGAAAGATAGGACAATTTCTTACTGCCTTTAAAACATTAATAGATTAATTCTACTGTGAGGTTGTGCGCTCTACCAGTAGCCGTCGACCTAAACCAAATGTGGGAATTGTTCGACACAAATAGTCCGTATGAGGGTCACTGAAGGGCATTTACTACCAAGGTTACTGGGCATGTGCCCAAAGGGAGGGGTGAGTAGGTAAAACATCACCCTCTACATTTGATCGTCATCACTTGGCGGGCTGCTGATAGGCATTGATTTAACGCTAACGGTTTCAGACAAAAAAGATGTACGTCGTGTTGTCTCCCTGCTGGATTAATATTGACCTTTACTTGGCGACAGATATTTCAAACACACGCATGCTGTTCTGTCTCTCTCAAATGTTGAAATACAGACTGGCCATACCCGGTTCTGAACTCAAAGTGTTTTGTATCAACAAGACAACAACGATTATGCTATTATGCCAAAACAGTAGCTGATGATCATAATTTACGCAAGTATATGGACAGACGATACAGCCAAACGAATATAGTAATAAATCCTCGATAAATTACAGGCATACAAACTGGGCAGACACAAATCAGTTGGGTTTTTTTCAAATAGCAACCTCGTTTTAAATTTCTTTTTTATTAAAAATTTGCTTAATAACAGTTTTTCTCAAAAACACGAAAAATTAAATTATTATTTTATCGGAATAAAACGACAAAGAGCACACATCCTCTTGAAAGAGTGGTTCCAGTTTAAATCCAATGCATTATAAAAGCTACAAGTCACTATAAAGTGGAACATACAAGATAGTCGATGGAAAAAGAGGAGCACAAAATCTGCTACCGGCTATTGGGACAACGTACATTACTATCACCTTAACAAAAAAATATGTTTAAGTTGCATGTCCTTAAGCAGCAACCTTGTTATAAATCCCTAATACTCAGCAGAGGTGACGTTTACAGACGTGCTGAATGTTGGTTACTTTGCGCCCCAAGACCTCGCCGCTCCCCCTTCCCCCAAAAGTGTAACATCAAAACACAGGTGGTAAACCCTACAAGCCCAAAAAATCACAATTTTTCAACAACATGTTAACACGTCGATAATACTAAACCTTTTTTCCTTTCATACTCTTCGTAGAAACGATGAACAAATTTGCGTTGACGAACAAAGTTGATAGAGCTTTTAATAGATTTCGCTGTTTTTTCATCATCTGGAAAACAAATTGCACGTTGTGGTCAGTAAGATTTCCCGTCCGAGTTTGTTGTCAAATACAGCCTACAACAGAGGCATTTGTTTTAATAGTTTATGACTCCTGTGAATGAAACTAAAAGAGAGTAAGGTCGTTTAGAATCAAGAATAAAGTGTCGTATCCAAATACTACTCTGATCTATCACCTTCGATCGGTTGAGAGTTAATCTCATTGACTTTACTTTTTCCTCTCTCTATCACCTCGCCAACTAGAATTAGCTATAGGATTGTTGATGCATGAGTAAGACGTCGCGCTGGATACACCTAACACCAACCGAGTTACAAGCCCCGCTCCTCGGCCACATACAGCGTCAGGTAAACTTGTCGTAGAATCAAATAAATACCTATTGGTCAGATAAAAGCCCCAAAATAAAGTATAGGACAACAAACCAAGTATGCCAAAACAGCCAGTAAAGGTTAGATACACAATGTTAAACAGAAAGCAAGCGACCCAATGCCAAAATGTATTACAGCTTGCAAGCAACGGGTTATAATAGAGAAATACTTAAGTACAGGCACCCTTATCACATTAACAGATAACCTTGTTTGAAATAAAATTCTGATTGATTTTTAAGCAGCATTGGATATTAAGGGACATTTAAAGCCATGTACTGAGGTTTTGGTTATCGTACACATGATATGGTAGTTTGGTAGAGTGTTAGATTGAAAACAGAAATTTGAACCAAAACATGTGGGTATACTACAAGTGTGTCGTATGTGATAGATAAATTCAATATCTACATATCAATCAGTATTGCCTTCTCCTGAGTCTCGACCTCTCGAGATGTGCTAAGCCTCACCGGCTAGCGTCAACCCCCCTCTCAATAAATGAAGTAATTAGGACCCCAAGCAGTACTTTGCCGTCAACTGTTCAGTTACACGATAGTTAGACTTTCATGTAGAAGGCCGTGCTGGACCTCCAGGAAAGAAGTTTTATATGCTACTTAAGAGATATGTAAAGTTAGTGGAGGTCTATATATTTCATTTACGTACAGAAAGAATTGGTGCTCGCGGGTAGAATCAGAATTTTGGATAGGATAACATCATTTTCTATTTTGAGCCCAAGTAGTCAAGGAAAGCCGTAGACGTGTTGTTATCGTGATTAAGGAAACGTTACCAGCACTACATTTTTGCATTTTACCTATAATAAAAAGAGATACAAATACATGGAAGATATCTGAGAGTTTATGAGATGGTTTCGTTCTTTTCTGTTAAGTGGATCAACGTATCTGTCGGAATTCTCTTTGAAAATATACATATTCTTTCTCTTGATGATTCCTTGAAAAATGTCTACCATATGTGTTAATATCAGTACAAGGCAATAAATAGTCATCAGAGTCGGTCAAAACTAACCGATAACCATCAATATATGGAAGCTACAATCGGGCGTTGTCGTAAAAAAAAAAATAACAATACCTTGTTTTTTAATTAATCAACGTATTCAATTATATACTGTAAATAAGAAGTAACATATACAATGGAACATAAGAATAATCATGTTTGACTGCAGCATTATTAAAAAACCTAACCCAGGTAACCCTCCTAGATTATCAACATTAAAAGCCATAAACATGTAGCCAATTTTGATTTATAATATTCCCAGGTAGTGGACACGATCAATTGGAGCAGTGTTTATTCGTTACCGAGCCGAACACTTGTACGGAATGGTGCGAGTCTGTAAGGAATTAAGCCTGGGAGATTAGTGTATGTTGGTCGAGGGAAACTGTATCAAAACAAACCCTTAACGATTGGGAACAAACTCATTAGAAAACTGGGAAGATGGCCAACGCTAATTGCCAATAAAACTGCCGACCTATAACCTGAATGAATCTGTATAGCTCCCAGCATGTAACAATGTCAATACACTTGCACCGCGCACCTTTCCATAATACTCCGTAAACAGCGGTTAGATATCGCGTCTAGCGATGTCTTTTCGCTGGCTGTCTACCCCATCAATCCGTCCTTGCACACATGTGTGATATTTCTGACAAAAATCCTCGTCTCTTCGAGCTCTTCAACTATTTGGTAACATTTTCATAACATACATGAGGCCTAGCGAGAGCCAATATTGTTAACTGTACCTTCATGTCGATCTTTCGAACAGCCTTAGGTGGACAATAAATGAACAATATATTCCGAGATTCTGGCAAAAGTACCGACAATAAAATCGACACCTTGATCGAATGGTGCATGCAAAAATCAGTGTTTCTATTGGAAAAACTTCATATGTTTATTAAATTCGAGGACAACTGATACAGAGGTACAATAACAGGCACAATAAAAACATGAGATTCAAAACAATACAGATGAAATATGCCATGACTAGTCTATTTACGCATTAACAGTATTATTATCCGTCTTTGTGTTGTCCGTTTTCATTATTAATTGCCATTTAAAGCACAGGGACGAATGACTAAACAGAAAGGTCTAGGGCCAGTTGCTCGAAAGACGATTAGCCGCTAATACTTGGCCAGAGATACACCTTCAAAATGGCGCGGAGTCTTCTAATAGCGGATTCAATTTATTGGCGTTTCGAGCAACCGGCCCCTGTCCTGTAAAACTATAAGTCATATAATAAAATGTGTTAGATCTCTTTTAGAAAACTTTTGATTAACCCAAACCCGTATCGACATAGCGTAGATATAGTAAATGCAAAGTAAATTCCTTTCATCAATAGCCTTTAAGTTTATAACATAGAATCGATGGTTTATAATAAAAGACAAAAAGATGTCTGACATTTTTGCTGAGGGAAAACAAAAACAGGTGCCCCCAAATCTCTAACACGCAAATATGTTTTATAGCAATTTAGAATGATGAATGCGTTGGTGACATATAGGAGTACGTAAAGAATTAGGGTTACATTGTGTCACACCGGAAATAGAGTTCATTCACATTTTCGAAAGAGTTGATAGGTAGTTGGTCATATTTCGGCTTGGGATCGTGTTGACTATATAGTGACATTGCTATGGTGAGTGCCGTTAAGAAGTGAAACTGTGCATGCCGCTTTACGAAACTTTTCAGAGCTAAAGTAAAGATTTTCCCAATCAGACTAGCATTTTATCTATTCCCAAAATAAACAAAAGTTGTTCTTTTTTATAAACGAAGACGGAAGCTCGAATCTACTTAGTGACAGGGTGAGAAAACTCCCCAGCTCGGTTTGTCATATATTTCTAAATTATAACCATTTTTCGATGTTAAGCTTTTAGATCATTTAGAAATAAGTGTGTATAATATTTTTTTACAATTCACCTCTTAGCGTCTCGTTTATACTAAAGAGTGATTTACACGACCCATCTGCTATCTTCACGATAAAATTTAATACATTTAACTAGTCTACAGATCGATTTATCGAATCGAATAGATAATAAAAACAAGTGTTTTTAGAGTATCAACCTATCAGTTCGCGATGAAACAGTAGACAGGAATGGTTAAATAAAGCATAGAGCGATCGAAATCACCTCGACACCTTGGCGACAAGACATCAAAAAACATATCATTTCTTCTTGCCCCTTACCGCGGAGAGCACAGGGGAAGGGGAAGCTCTCACCAAACCGACCGTCTTTACAAATATAGGTAATTTTGTTAATACACAATTGCTTAATAAATAGGAGTAGTAAAATCCAGGTGGATGATTTCCTTTGTCATAGTTCTCTCAGAGATATACCGGGCAACTTGAAGCCAATGTGATTGTGATGTCTTTATTATTATGTCCTGTGACTGTATTTGTCGCGTATTTGTGTGTTGTTAGTGTCGTAGAAGAAGGTTTTTTCACCCATTGGACTGACACGCCGTCATGTAAGGAAAATAACCTTAAGTACGGCGTTAAATACCAATCATATAAGCATCCCATTGGCAATTTCCTATTGTAACTCTATATGCTTACCGGGTGGACACATAAACAACAAAGTAATTAATAGTAATCTTCGAATTGTCTCTCGTGAAAGAAAAAAAACCAAAGAACAATTTTGTGGGCAGTATACTTTGAAGGAAGATCAATCGAAACAGACATTTATAGCACTTTCAAAAAAACTCAATGTTTTAGTTAAAAATATCATTACATCTGCCCTTTGTTTTATTCTTTGTTTCTTGTTACGCACAAGTGAATTGAAATCCGCTTTTGCAACCCTGTAATTATTCTCACATTAATAAAAGCGTTACAAGAGGCGCCTGTGTTTTAAGCACTAGTATAAATTGTTCAAACACAAATCGGATCAAATGGTGGCGTTGTCACACACGTGTCGGTGAACACACTGGCAGCTCCGTTTTAATTTTGTTTCGCCGTGTATCTGTGTTTCACACTTTGCCAATTTGTGGAGCCTGGTAATCCGTCGAGGGGACTAGCGTACTTCTCCTGTTTTTCTCCCTCTGTTGAAGGCCTGGGAAGGTCACCTGACCACTGCCACAGAGAGATTCCCTGACAACAATCCACGTCCACTGTTTAAAGGATTTCTAAATGATTTGGAAACAAATTGGTCACCGATTAACTATATGTCTAATTAGTTCAATGAAATAAGCCAAATGATCAACATAAAGAACAGCCTAAATATAGTTTAACACCCAAAACCTTTGAAGTGAAGGCATGAACGAAATTCCTCCACTGGCTCTGTGAGAAACAGTATGACTCTTTGAATCTGCCTTATGACCATGCTGAAATTGAGTTCAATGGGTGGGATACAACACAATTAAGTTGAATTAACGGGCTCTCTTTGAAAGACAAGACGATACCTTTAATCGGACACAGATTTTGCGTCTATAATTAAACACACGCAAGAAAAAAATTCTCAGGCTGGTTTAAAATAAATCACCTATGGTTAAACAAAAACGTAACACGGGTTTACATTGGCAGAGTCTGTACCTTTTATTTATTTTTTCTGGGAAAATAATAACAGCATGTTCAGCTGATATTAAATATTTAACATGGATATTTTTATTTCATGAAAAAATTAACACATATGTCAACATTACTCATAACTCGGACATATCTTCAAGTTGGGAATAATTATAATTTGTCAGAAAAAAATGTTGCCCTTACTCACGATTTATTGATTGTTGAATGCTTCATTGATTGATTGATGTATTGATTGATCGATTGATTGATTGGTCGATTGATTGATCGGTTGCTTGATTGATTGGCTTGTTGGCTGATTGACTCAATTGTTAGTGGATTACTTTGTTGCTTGGTTGATTGGTTGGCTGGTTGGTTCGGTGGTTGGCTGATTAGTTGATTGTTTGAAAAGCTGGTATTATTTATTCACTATTGATTTTACGCCGTGCTCATGGGTATTTCACTTATATGACTGCGTTTGTGTTTTCGAACAGTAACTTACACAAGCAAAACCAGCAAAAACTTAGTGTTTTGCAATATTGGGAGATAATCTTCCTTTATTGCGAAGTACAGACGGCATTGCTACACTTATAACGAACTGCCCTAAGCAAGAGGTCTACGGTTTGAAATATATTGCTTCTCTATATCCAACTTGTGAAATACACAGGTACTTTGCTGACCGTATGTCGTTTTTACCCCCACTTCCTTCATATGAGTCTACGATTTGATACACGGACCCATCCGTCTTTTGGACGTTGTCATTATAACTCTGTCATAACAAATTTAAGTGGAGTTGTCACCGTATACTTTTATTACCTTAAGACCTTTAGTGGTAATTTGAGTTGTATTTAACCACGACCCGGATGCAAAAGGAAATCGTTACGAAAGGCATGTTTTCCACAAATTTACAACAGCTCTGGCCACGACCTTAACATCTAACTGTTACAAAGCACGTAGACGGTTCTGGATACGGACCTCACACGAATCTCAATATTTTGGAGCTAATATAAAGTTATGATTCTTCCATTTGGTTTATGTTTGAGTGACGAATACTTTAACATATGAAGTATTAGCGAGGTCAGACTGTGATGTCTGACTTGTTGCCGTGGTTAGAAGTCCAAGCGTTGGCCGGACACTCGAGGCGGGCAAACAAGAAGGATTAAAAGGAACATCTTTACTGTGTCAACATAACAGTTTTTCTACAAGGGTTAACCAGTGCTCGGGAAAAACAGCACAAAAAGCATGCGACAGAATTAACTTTACATTAAGGGATCAAAGTGTTTAGTGTGCTTTATATATGTTATCCCTGCATATCAACACTTTTGGCAGAATGAGATAGACCAACTTACTCAGTACACAAAGGCATATCTTTTAAACAATCTGAAGGGTTGAACGCGTTTCAATTGTTCATTATAGCATTAAAATTAGTTTGCTTAATTACACAAAACATTTAATTCAGTGCACTGATTAACTGAATAGCACATAAAGCTGGAAACCATATTAGTAAAAAAATCACAAAAAGAATTTGAACTGCACGCATGTTTTACATAAATGTAATTCATATTAAGCATATACCTATACATTTTACCTCTGATGGGAGTATACATATAGGAATACATCTTACGTCATAACCAGAGGTGACATGATCATATCAAAAACCGTACACAATGAAAGGGCTATGAAATGCAGTGGGCAACAATTAGCATGTGTATGTTACATCAAGTTTTAGAAGAAAGAAAAAAACCCTTAAGAAAAATTCAGGATATTCAGTTAAGAATCAGTGAAAGAAATGGCCTTGTGCAATTGTATAATGAATTATGAAAACCTAATAATTTTTGTACGGTCAAGGTAAGGGTGATATTTACTGCAACTAAATATTTCTGTTGTTTATACATACAATGTCGATTTGGTATGAATTAAACCCGGCAAGTACGCTGATGTCGTAAAAAACTTAATTATTCAGCACATGTTTCACGTTTATCTTTTCTTATGGAATTATTCAATTCAATACAAATAAACTTTTTGCACTGGAAACCTTGTAATTACGTTTTGCAGTCAGTTTTTTCTTTTTAAAAATTTTGACAAATTTCCAATTCCCAGATAAATCAAGGAACACCTTTCAGTGAAGACGAGAATAAAAATGTAGCCTATCTAAATCAAGGCTTTTCCTGACTTTAAAAATTTAATTTTCCAATGAAAGCTGAGAAGAAATATGAAAGATTTGTGTTTATTGTTAAGACTATAATCTGGCGGTGTCTCTATTAACCTTGAGACGGTAGTTGACATTCCATTATCTACTACCAGCTCGCGCCTTCAAGCGACCAGTGTTTGAGGAAGGGAGGTCAGTCAGTCGTTTCTCAAACGAGACGAGCCGAGGAGTGTCGACAGGCATGCTGGCCACAATCCCCAGAATGCTCGGCGGCTAGAGCATCTGGAATCCCCCATCAGAGCCAGAATTTCTCGCTTATCGCTTCCCTGTATATTTCACGTGTTATGTTGGACACGTTATAAATGCATATACGTTCCAGCCCTGCAAATGAAAACAGTTTCGATCAAGACAAAACAATGTCTTGTGAGTGACCATAAAAACTGTTTGGTGTCAGAGAAAAAACATTCAACACGAGTGTATTTAATTTTTAAAAAAAGATTAAATAGCACAATTGCTTATTTGTGCAAATTTTTAAAAATATAATATATTTACATTTTATACCCAATTATCAGCAGAAAACAAGAAAAAGGATCAGAGACAGATACAGAGAGAGGGCTAGCCCTATAATACTAGCAATAAATATACATTTTGAGTCCTAAAACATATTGAAATGACAATGGCGTCGTAAACTGTCAAACTTAAATATTCCATAACTAATCACAAGTAAGGCGGCTTATTCGGCTTGTTTCGTTAAATCAGGAAGGTGAAATTTTGCCTTTTTTCTTCCCCATAGCAACATTTTCAATATCGAAATAATAGGACACGTCACAGGTCAGTACCAATAAGGCATGAAATCGCATAGTTTTGACTGGCAACCTATGCCCACAATGAACAGATCCCGAGAGAGGGCTAGCCCTAGACGGATTCCGAGAGAAGGCTAGCCCTGGACGGATTCCGAGAGAGGGCTAGCCCTAGACAGATTCAGAGAGAGGGCTAGCCTTAGACAAATTCAGAGAGAGGGCCAGCCCTAGACAGATCCAGAGAGAGCGCTAGCCCTAGACAAATTCAGAGAGAGGGCTAGACCTAGACAGATTCAGAGAGAGGGCTAGCCTTAGACAGATTCAGAGAGAGGGCTACTCGCAATATCGCAAAATGTATATTTACATTTTGTACATGCTCTATAACTTATTGAAATTTTATATTGGTGTCGTTAGCTGTTAAACTTAAATCTTCCATGACTCAACACAAGTAAGGTGGATTATTCCGCTTGTTTCTGTGAATCAGGAAGCTGACACTGACTTTTTTTTTCTGCAAAGGTAACATTTTCATTAAACAAAATAATAGGAAACGTCACAGGTCATAGGTCTGAGTGTCTACCTATACCCATACAGAACTGCTACAATATTAACAGGTCGTGCCGGTCCAATTAAATCGGTCGTTTATGCTGAGAAATTGTATCACCGAAAATTTATCAAACTCTTCGAGCAAACACAAAACCGCTTTCAAACTGCAAATTAATGTACATGTACAACTGTAGAAAGATTATTGCAACCGGGTCTTAGTTTTGTCCTGGTAAGGCTTATAAAACTCATAAGTTCGTTAACAAATGAATCGAAAGTTTGATTTTTGTATCAAAACAAATATGAAGAAAAAATTTTGGATTGCGAGTCGTTAATTCATGCGGCTTTCACATATATGTATTGAGCCACGCAGACTAAATGCATAAAATACAAAAAATGTTATCATGTGCCAAATATTTTTCTTCAAAATACAATGGGTATAGTTCTTTTGCCAATTTGTGGAAGTTATTAAAGTGCAGAATGGAATATATGTGAAAACATTTGATGACATAATCCATCAACCTGGATCAGTAAACGGCGTATACAAAATCAAGAGCTCAGATAATTCTGGTTTACATCAATAGTTATCTGAATTTATGAACGAGGTGAGGGTAATCTTCACTAAACAAGTTGTTAGTTCGATAAAATAAACATAAAACAAATAAACATAAAGATAATAAAGATAAATCCACTTGGACTCAAGTCCTGGACCTTTTGGTACTGCCGGACTTATACTCTACTGTCCTTCGTGACAACGGCTCTGAGGCTCCAGGGTTATATTGGTTAAAAAACATAAACATATGAAATTAAGAAGCTATATCTGACAATATTTGTGAAGTCCCAAAATTAGCTAAATTATAATCGATGTCAAACTGTTCGTATTTTTAACAAAAGTGGCGAAATTGCAATGTATCCGAGTTTCACGACATACGAAATTGACTCTACGTTAAGCAAAAAGTGTCTCACTTTTAGAAAAATTGTTAGTCTGCACCATGGGATTCCAACTCGGGTCTCAGATTGAAATATTTTATATATTTAAATATACCGTATATGTTAAAGTCAAATGCCACCGGATGATTTGATTGGGATAATATTTATCATGGGATGATTATCAATCAATTCAATTCAAAACAAGACCAATATGCCAGACAAAGTTCACACTTTAGTTCGCCAAAGCCCTCAATTTTGAACAGAATCTATTCATCTGCATATGTCGAGACATCGACTCTCATATTAGTTATAGATACAGGCCATTTGTGTTGCACATCTTGTATGTGCTGATCCCGTGCAGAGATCATGTGACTATCCAAATCATTTTACTTCTCCCCTCCTACCGCTGGAGGTTCCTTCCACATCATAACTTATGTAGGCAGGGAATAAGTGACAAAAACACAGCATAAAACATATGGTCTACCTATGGTAACTGAAAATGAAACCATTTCCATACCATGTTGGCAGAAGAGCGATATAAACGTCTATGCATCGCATGCATCTAATTGAGGACGGAAGTAGATCCGCCGCGACCCACGGGGGGGGGGGGGGGGGGGGGGGGGGGGGGGGGGGGGGGGGGGGGGGGGG
>JARFOD010111112.1:0-15437 GCA_031763545.1 Mopalia muscosa
TTCACTTATATGACGACGGATTGTCCACTTCACATTGTACACAGCCTTATTACGGTGGAAAACCGGGAGGAAACCTCAATAAGGAAGCTGCATGTATAGTACAGCTTCAGATGCAGAGGTTTCATCAATATTGTTGAAAATAGACAGGTGGTAAGTATTTGGTGAAATTTGTGCGGACAGGTGATCAGACAAATTTGCAGAAAGCTGACAGGTGTTCAATAAAATGCATTAAAAAAGAGTGTAAAAACGGATTCTGTGATGGTGGGTTACCCTATAATTCCAAACAGCTCCACTGGTAGGCATCTGATAATACATATATTTACCTGGGACAGGTAGAAGTGTTTTTCAGGGCTATCTTGGAGGCTGTATTTTGATATCCTTCCTGGGCCTCCTCCTTTTACCAACTGGTAAAATATGTGAAAGTTCCTCTCACCTGTGCCCTGGTGAACGACACGGGATTTCTCCAACAAATAGTTCAATATGTGGCCACCAACTGGTGCCCCCTGGTAGTAACAAGACAGACATATATATTAATTTGTTTGCTTTTTATTAACATGATACTCCTGGGTATATTTAACGAGATGGATTATTTTGTATTTAACGCTGTGCTTATGTTATATATCATTTACAAGAAGCATAATTCCAAAGAGTAAATAGAAACACATCCATGAATGAAGAGTTATATACTTTAACATTTTCACCCTTGCCTCAACTAGCTCACAAGGAAAGAAATAGTTTTATTAGACTAGTGTAGAAAAAAAATATAGACAATCAGAAATTTTATTAGATGAGGTAATGAGGCTAAGCTCAAGCATGTAATCTAACTTGTCATCCCATGTTTAGATCAGCACTAACTTAGCAAATGACAGCTGTAATCTGATTGGATGGGGTAAATTGTTATCACTGAAAAGTAGCTATTGTAGACTACATGTAAAGGCAAGGTAGGAGTTGAAGAGAGGCCAGATACAACAATCTTTGTTTTGGGTTTTCTTTGAGAAGATACAGGTTAACAGGAAGTAACCTCTGACTGCATTCTCAAACTTTTTAACTACATGTATAGCTGAAAATAGATTAACCTACCTTAAAGTTGAACTGTATGTCCATGTATTTTCCAAATCGACTAGAATTGTCATTTCTATTGGTTTTCGCATTACCAAATGCCTGGAATAAAATGTACGATGATTTAAAGCCAATAATTGTCATAATGATTAAAATGAAAGGATTGCTGGTCAAAAAGGGCGAACATGTACTTTATTATCAGGAAAGGAATTAGAATAGTTGTTACCAAAGAACCAATTATTATAAAAATAACACTCACAATAAATTATAGAATTATCACAAAAATCATCATGGATGGAATAGTCATTATGAATAGAATGTTCATCATGAATTGAATAGTCATGAATAGTAATAAATATTCATTATGAATAGAATGTTCATCATGAATTGAATAGTCATTGAGTAGTCATCGTGAATTGAATAGTTGTCACGAATTGAATAGTCATCCCGAATTGAATAGTCGTCATGAATTGAATAGTCGTCACGAATTGAATAGTCATCACGAATAGAATAGTCATCACGAATTGAATAGTCATCACAAATAGAATAGTCATCACGAATTGAATAGTTGTCACGAATTGAACAGTCATCCCGAATTGAATAGTCGTCATGAATTGAATAGTCATCATGAATTGAATAGTCATCACGAATTGAATAGTCATCACGAATTGAATAGTCATCACGAATTGAATAGTCGTCACGAATTGAATAGTCGTCACAAATAGAATAGTCGTCACAAATAGAATAGTCATCACAAATTGAATAGTCATCACGAATTGAATAGTCATCACGAATTGAATAGTCGTCACGAATTGAATAGTCATCACAAATAGAATAGTCATCACAAATTGAATAGTCATCACAAATAGAATAGTCATCACAAATTGAATAGTCATCACAAATAGAATAGTCATCACCAATAGAATAGTCATCACCAATAGAATAGTCATCACAAATTGAACAGTCATCACGATTTGAAAAGTTGTCATGAATTTAAAAGTCGTCACGAATTGAATAGTCATCACGAATTGAATAGTTGTCATGAACTGAATGGTCATCATGAATTGAATAGTCATCACGAATTGTCCAGGAGTGATTTTCATAATATGCAGGACAAGGCATATTTTTTTAGCATAAATAATGCTATTTATATGATCCTGATTTCACTGTTTTACGATTTGTAAAATCTACATAATGCTCACCTCTAGAATGGGATTAGATTGCAGAAGTCTGTCTTTGACCCTCTCAACATCCGAGGAATGTGTGCTAGTGGCTGCCACATACTGGAGAATCTTCTTTGAAGCCTCCGTCTTCCCAGCGCCAGACTCGCCCGATATTAAAACGCACTGATCACGATTCTCTCCTCTCATAGAACGATACACCGCATCAGCAATAGCAAATCTGACAGACATCGTGAACAAATTAATAATGTTTTAGAGAAAAACTCTCAGGGCTCTGATTACTTTGACTTAGAGGTCACGACCTTGAAAGATGCTAGGACATAGTAAAACATTAATTTATACCATGAGAATCGATACATGCTCGGGTGAATCCAGTATTCAGAAGAAACCAACACATAATACACAGTCTATATATTATTGAAGTATGGAATTCCAAGAGAATAATAGTGAAGAATTGCACTTTTAACTCCAATCTCATTTCAACTACATTTCATTAAATCTCGCTTGTACGTTTTAAGTTATTTATTTTGTAAAAATTTGCCTTTGTCTAAGGCTTTTTAGGATCCTAGATTTTATTATTCGAGAGATTGTTTTTGATCCATAAATTCTTAAACTGTCCGTATTCTCAAAGCTGCTAGTTAAGTTAAGGCCTATTTGGGATGTGGCTTCACCTTTTCAGACCTAATACTAATGCATGTAGATCCGATACTTTATTAGTATGTTATGTGAATCTGGTATCAGTCAGGGTGAATCTGAGACTAGTCAGGGTGAATCTGAGACTAGTCAGGGTGAATCTGAGACTAGTCAGGGTGAATTTGGAACTAGTTAGGGTGAATCTAGAACTAGTCAGAGTGAATCTGGGACCAGTCTTGGTGAATCTGGGACCAGTCTTGGTGAATCTGGGATCAGTCAGGGTGGTTCTGGGATCAGTCAGGGTGAATCTGGGATCAATCAATGTGAATCTGGGATCAATCAGTGTGAATCTGGGACCAGTCATGGTAAATCTGGGACCAGTAAGGGTGAATCTTGGATCAATCCGGGTGAATCTGGCATCTATCCGGGTGAATCTGGCATCAATCCGAGTGAATCTGGCATCAATCCGGGTAAACCTCGGACCAGTTGTGTACACCATGGACCAGTCAGGTGATTCTAGGAGCAATCAGGGGAATTTAGGGCCAGACAGGTGAATCTAGGGCCAGGCAGGTGAATCTATGAGCAGTCAGGTGAATCTAAGGCCAGTCAGGGTGAATGTGGGATCAATCAGGGCGAATCTGGGACCAATCAGGGCGAATCTGGGATCAATCAGGGCGAATCTGGGATCGATCAGGGTGAATCTGGGATCAGTCAAGGTTATGCTGGGGCCAGTGAGATGAATCTTGGGCCAATCAGGTTGAATCTGGGAGTAATCAGGATGAATGTGGGACTACTCAAAGTGAATCTGGCACTAGCAACAGTTAATTTGGGATCCGTCAGGGAGAATCTTGGATCAGTCTGGGTGAATTTAGGGCCAGTCACGGAGAAGCTGGAACCAGTCATGGAGAAGCGGGAACCAGTCAAAGAGAAGGTCAGGTGAATCTAGGGCCCGTCAGGTGAATCTAGGGCCAGTCAGGTGAATCTAGGGCCAGTCAGGTGGTTCTAGTGCCAGTCAGGTGGTTCTAGGGTCAGTCAGGTAAATCTAGACAAGTCAAGTGAATCTAGGGCCAGACAGGTAAATCTAGGACCAGTTAGGTGAATCTAGGGTCAGTCAGGTGAATCTAGGGCCAGTCAGGTGGTTCTAGGGCCAGTCAGGTGGTTCTAGGACCAGTCAGCTTAATCTAGGGCCAGTCAGGAGAGTCTAGGGCCAGTCAGGTGAATCTAGGGTCAGCCAGGTGCATCTAGGGTCAGCCAGGTGCATCTAGGGCCAGTCAGGTTAATCTAGGGCCAGTCAGGTTAATCTAGGGCCAGTCAGGTGGCTCTCAGATCAGTGAAGTGAATACTGGGATTGGTCAAGAAATCTTTTAACTAAATTAAAGTCTGGAACAGTACTTGTGGTGTGGGATGAATTTGAAAGTTTTAGACCAAATAAAAGAACTGAGGCTGTACAGTGTAAAACACCAATCAAACAAAAAAACTTTATCATAGTGAATACAGTTGGGGACATATACCCTTATGTTAAATTACCAATCATTGTATATTAGAAAGCACAATACTTATTAGTATACTATTACTTAGGTCCTAACAAACTCAATTTGCCTTTACACCTACATACGTAAGACATGACGACTGTTATGGATGTACAACTTCTGAATATAATTGGGTAGCGACGTTTCGATCTCGATGCTAAGACCGTTATCAATTCACCAGCTTCTAAATGCCACTCAAACAAGACATCTATGGCGTGATGACAAAATCAAATACTACACCCACACGCATACCCAATTGAAGCAGTAGGCCTATATGTTACAACGATTTGATATTTATTCCGTATTCAGACTCATTGAGGCCTATAGGCCTAGGGTCAACTAAATCACTGACTATAATACACTGATAAAACACTTATTCTGTTAATACGACCACTATACAGCCTACACCTGTTTAACTTCTGTGCGTTGTTTCTTTTTCCTTACGCGTATACATTTTCCTCGCATTGTCCCATTTACTTCAGCAGAGTTGTTTTTATCATATCCCTTTGTACCTACTTCGTAAAGTTTCTGCTCAGTACTAAAATATCACACTGGTTTGTGGACTTTCACACTGGTCCATAAAGCTCTCCTCTATATTCCTTGCAAGCTAGCCAGCAGTCGTTGCTTTGTGGTTAGAGAGTGCGCTTTCTAAAGCCTACTTCGATGTACCGAATCCGACTGTCGACCCTCGGGTATATGAGTGTCACAAGATGAGGGTAGTTTTTACAGGGTTTCCTTCCGATTTTCCCCCGTAATAAGGCAAGGAACAGTGTGAAATGGACAATCCATTGTCATAAAAGTGGAATACCCTTGAGTACGACTTAAACCCCAGTCAAACAAAGAAACCTTACAGACCAACAGAAAGGCTGACTTTCCTCGTCGATTGGGTTGGTACTCGGTATTATGATTGAAATATATTGAAGTAAAACCCCAATCAAGCAAACAATTATAGGCTTTCCGCTGAGCAACCATAATCGGAGCACTTGTTCCCGGAGAGTGCATTCCGTTAAACTTTTCTGCAGTGATTGATTGAAAATAAATCTTCCTACAGTGCTAAGAGATTATGACTACAAGTCCACAACGTAGAAAGTGTACTTACTGAACAAATGGTTTCTTCGCTTTTGACCTTAACCATTTCAGATTTTTATACAATATTAATTACGTTGTTACTTTTACTCATGATTGATATTTCGCCCCAGGTACTGTAAATATTTATCATTTTTTGTATCTGCAATCTGAGGATGTTTTATTCAATAACTGGAGATTCAATATCGCTCTAACCCATTTAATAAGTTGGGTCCGTATTAGGTAGTTTTTATATTGAATAACAACACAATTAATAGTAGTTATACTAGTAGCTAAGTGTACTTGACGACCAGAGTAGGAGCCCGGGGGTATGTGGTCCGCTTTAGTGTCTAATTTCATTTTTTTATTAGCCTACCAGTAAAAAGAATTGGTGATTAAGTGATAAGGTGGACCACCACGTTCTGAGTCAAGGTCACTAGCACGTGGCGAGGTTACCTTGACCTCGTTGTATCCGCTTGATGAATTATAACCAGTGGAACTATTTAATGACATTTGTATGAATCATTTTAGGTCTGGTAAAACAAAAAGAGTATGACTGGAAGGATTCCAACCTAGCCCTGTTCGGATCAGATACCGAGAAGAAAGTCAAAAGTAAGACGAACTATTTTGTATCAGTTCCATTCTACTTGTTCTTGGAATGCATTGAATTGATGACGGGATGAAAATGAATTTGTATAACGATAACGATAAGTGTGATAACATAACATAGTGTTTTGTGGATGGAAACGGTCTTGTATAGATACAAACATGAGCTTATGAATTCTTGTTTGTCTCCGATTCATGTGTAATTATTAAATGAATTATTTCTTGAAGAAAAATATTTTTTGTCAGAACAATTTTTTTAACTGTTTAACTAGATGTCAAATAAATCCATTAGTTCTTAAAATTGACTTTGTTACATTATTCGTCAGTTGTCTGCTACAGAGTGTGGTGTGTCACTATTTATTCTCTTAAAATCTCATTCTTAACACCTGTTTATTTACAATAAATTTATTTTCTTGAATCTGTATATTTTGTTCAAATCTATTTATTTTCTTCAATTGTTTTTTCCCTATGATCAGAGGACTCGGCAGAAACTGAACCCGCGTGGCAGAAGGCCGGAAGTAAACCTGGGTTGAAAATTTGGAGAATAGTGGTATGTTAGAATATCAAAGAGTAAATCTGAGCTATGTCACTTTTGCTGGCTCATTTATAATCATCCATCTTTTGAGATTGTTAAATATTTTGAAATATGTTGATTTTATTCCCGTTCTTGTGATTAATCTAGTTCTTTCAATGTTAAAAACATAGTAAGGTTTTAATAACCGATACATTTTTATGATGCGATTCAATTGACAATTTTTTCTCTCCAGAAATTTGAGGTCAAAGACTGGCCCCAGTCAGACTATGGACAGTTCTATAGTGGTGACTCATATATCGTTCTAAATGTAAGTAATATTTTTTATATTTTTTTTCTAATTTGTTTATTTTCACACAAGCTGACAAACGGATACAATATGTAATCAACTAGTTGTAAACTAATACCTGTGTATTTTTTTACTGTATACACAGTGTACACACAATATTTTATCAAAATATTAAAAGCACGTATAATCCAACATTAAATCAAGAAAAGAAAAAAGAAAATTACTAAGAGAAGAATACTAATGATAATAGACAATAATAATTCTACTGGTAAAATGGCCACACACAGAAGGTAATGCTCAAAAGATATACATGGATCAATACATGGATACGAGGTTTCCTCTCCTTTTCCACCCTAATAAGGCTGTGTACAGTGTGAAGTGGACAATCCATCATCATATAAGTGAAATACCCTTGTGTACTATGTTAAACAAACAAATTTGTAAAAACTACCAAACAATTCTAAGTAAAGGAAAAAAGTTTAAGTCGGTTTTCAAACATTGAAGTTGGTGCTACGGTATTGATTTATCTTTTCTGTTTGAATACAGACGTACACAGAACAAGACAGTGACGAACTCTTATATGATGTTCATTTCTGGATTGGCAAATACAGTACTCAGGTAGGTGATGCCCAACCATATCCTTCAATGACTGTGGTATAGATTTAGTAAGTTCGTCAATGAAAATCTGTAACGAGTGTATTCATATTATTTAAAACATGTTTGTTAATTGGGTTTCGTCTTTTGTATATTTCCACATCGACACTGATTTTGATAATAAGTGACTGTTTTAGAATGACACTGTCGACTTGTTAGACTGATATGTCCATTGCGATCAGCTCCACATATGTCATTACCTGAGTTTATCTGGTTACAGGATGAGTATGGTACAGCCGCTTACAAGACGGTAGAGCTGGACACATTCCTTGATGACAAACCAGTTCAACACAGAGAGGTCCAGGGACATGAGTCGTCCCTCTTCAAAAGTTACTTCAAAAACATCACGTAAGTCATTCACATGGGTACACGTTGGAATCCGGGCCGTGTCTGCGTGAAGATCGCGGTATAACATTGTGTGGTCAATCGGGACAATGTTACACAGGGTTATTTTTATAACCAAGCAGAGGAATGGGTTTTAAACCTATTTTAATTTTGAAATTGAGGAGTTATAATTTATTTTTTTTTTATTTGACGGATTTCAATAACCAACACTAACGTGGCTTCAAATTTATTAAATGTGGTTTCCCTTCGCCGATTGAGCAGTGTAGGACACAATTTTATTTTCAGTTTATAAGAATTATTTACTACGGATTTCTGTCAAATGGCAAATGATTCCATAAATTTAGTATTTATACATAATTCTTAAAATAGTTTGATTAAAAAGGTTAGACATGTAAGAGTATATCTATTTAAAATCGTACGCATTGTCTTTATTGTGATTATCTGAAATAATGGTTAAAATTCCCAGTTGGCGGAAAAACTTTCTGATGAATCTCTCTGTATGGTCTTGTATAGGTTATTGGAGGGTGGAGCGGATACTGGCTTTAACCATGTCAAGCCCGAGGAGTATGTGCCTCGTCTGTTCCACGTGAAGGGGACGAAGTCTGGAGTCGTCAGCAAACAGGTAATATAAAAACCCCAAGAATATAGGCTTTGGGTTCACTTTGCCATGTTATGTCGTTTAATAGCTGAAGAAACATTTTTATACTTGTGAAGCCATTTGGGACAGAAAACTATCTACTGAAGAAGACAGTTAAGCAAGACAATTGTTTTGAAAACAATTTGGACCAACCAATAAAACGTGTGCTATATTGAGATTTTACTGAAGCCGGGGAGTTTGAATATATTACAATAGTGGTGTTTTGTTTCAGATCCCTAAGAAACGCGAAGCCTTGACCTCCGATGATGTGTACATCCTTGATTGTGGTACAACCATCTATCAGTGGAATGGCAAGAACTGCAACTTCAGTGAAAAACAAAAGGTTTGAAGGATTTATTAGAATTTCCACTGACAGGCTTAACATAATAGAGTAAGGCGACTACTCCAAAGAAGGACGAAAACTTCATATTGACTCAATATTTCGGTTTATTATCAAATAATCATCCTGGTGATGGTTTGATAATAAACGGAAATATTGAGTCAATATGAATTTTTCGTCCTTTTTAGAACGATTTACTTCTTCTATTCATTCTAGGGGTCATTTATTTTTCTCCGTGTTCTCAACTATAGTTACAAAGATGTTGAGTTGAATGTTGTTGTTGACTATTCATGTTTTCCTTTACTCAGGCATGTCGTGAAGTGGTCAGACTCCGTGACGAGAGACCAGGTAAAGCCATCAAACACATGGCTCTTGACGAAGAGGACATCGACGAGGACGAACAGGTGAGAGAGACTTCCTTTCAGAGATCAATTCACCTGGATAAAACTGGGCCAAATGTGTTGTTTTTATAACCCACTCCACTTCTAGCAGGGATACATCTAGCACAATGTATAGGGCTAATTCCTCCGTCTTAGCCTATCTAAACCAATGATGAAAGTTGGAAATCGATAGACCGCTATGGCCAGCCTCAGAAAGACTATTTCTGATTTTTCTCTGATTTTTTCTAGATACACCGAAACCATTGATTAGTATTTTACCTACTTACAATATTTATTTTTTGACGGTTTTCAATCTTTTTATTGCAAAGGGAGATAACTTATACGTGTCAACTCGGGCGATAAACTCGAATAAAACTTTATTTAAACGTCATAAAAGAAAGAAGGGGTTTGATCCAAAAAAATCAGAGAAAAATCGGATACATGTTTTGAGAGGCCGGCCATAGCGGCAGATCAATTTCCAACTTTCATCATTGGTTGAGATAGGGCTAAGACGGAGGAATTAGCCCTATCCATTGTGCTACACTGAGCTGCGATCAACTATGTCAGCTAGACAGCTACCGTACACGTCAGACGGTGAGAACGGCTAAAAGTAGCTTAGTTACGTAACATACCTATCTTATCAGTGGTATTTTAACTGTCTTAAAGCGCAGGCCGATATGATCTCCTGGAAATTGACCACGAAAGATTTGTCTTTCATTCAATTACAAATTTGCTGACATGTAGTTGACACTGTTTCAAAATTGCTAAAATAACCAAGGTCTAAATGGAGCAAGATTGCGTCATGGTATAGTTGGTCTATATTCAATTTGATTGGCTGATTTCTGACAAAATGTCTGCGACGGATACTGACCCCGAACAACATAGGCTTGTCTACTTCGAAACAAGTTATAAAGCAAGGATATGTCTCTAATTCAACAAACAAAATTTTAATATATACTTTAAGACATATTCTATTCGGTGGAGAGATGCATTTGTTTTATTTCCCCTCTTTTAACATAAGTACAATAGCTTTTAATACATGTGAAATAAATTCATTTATTTTGAGAGTGTGAAAACTTCAAAAAACAGTCAAAATATGAAGAGAGAAAATAAGTATAAGAGATTAAAAGGTTTGTCTTAATGAGCCGTACTAAAATAGATCTAAATATATACATATCGTGACATATATATTCATTCTGTTTCAGTACGACATACAAAGGGTCAAGGTCGCTGCTTCACGATTCTAAAGAGAGACGGCACCGAGATTTCAGGTACATCAATAGAGATGCGGTTATTCATGACCAAAGAGTCAACTCCCTTTGGAAGGCGACAAAGCTTCAAATGGGTCACTGTGACGACGAGAGAACGAAACTGTTACGCGAGCAAAGCACTTTAGAGCAACAGCAAAGCAAAGGAAAAGGTGCTGTTGAGAAAGTTATGGTGAATGACTGTAAACAAAAAGTAACGCACGATGTTCCAAATGAATCGAGAGGCTACGATACAAGCGCCAATGTCTTAAATTCCTTAAAGAACTTTCTCACCAAAGACGTTTTGAAACAAGGGAAATCGTCATTCCCATCTTGGTCAACTGTGTCATGGAAGCGAAATCGAAAAAAGAATGAGATGAAAACATTAATAAAGCCAAGCGAAATCCCGATTTCGAAACAAAAAATAACCCGGTTATCGACCCCTATTGTATTTACACGATCAGTGACTTGCAGCGCAATATGTTTAAGCTACGGTGAACGCCCGCCCAATATAAATGGCCCGCGTTCCATTTGTCAACTTCGCAGTTTATCGTCAAACGAATACGAAAAACTGATGAACTTGAGACCGAAGACAACGAATATGAAAGCTGATCGTCCGACACCAACATCAGAAGCCATGCATTCAAAAGGGTCGAAAACTTTGAGGAATAAAATAGATTCGTCACGTTTCCAGGCACGTCATCATAATTCTGTGACGTCCTGTAGTATTTCTGTTAACGAACTAATCTCATGTCGATACTTGTACACATATAGAGCAGCTAGTCCCATGGATAGTTCAGATATATTTACAACCACTCGAAACTCCAAACACTGAAGCTGTCATGTATTAAATGTTTTCAAATTAATTTATATGCGACAAAGGCTGGATGGTCACTGTTCACATAAGACATCATACGACAAAGGCTGGCTGCTCAGTGTTTGAGTAAGACAATCCTACGACAAAGGCTGGCTGCTCACTGTTTGAGTAAGACAATCTTACGGCAAAGGCTGGATGAGCACTGTTTGAGTAAGATAATCATACAACAAAGACTGGATGATCACTGTTCACGTAAGACAATCCTACAAAAAAGGCTGGATGTTCACTGTTTTTGTAAGATAATCATACGACAAAGACTGGATGATCACTGTTAACGTAAGGCAAGCATACGACAAAGGCTGGATGTTCCCTGTTTTTGTAAGATAATCATACGACAAAGGTTGGATGGTGACTGTTAACATAAGACAGTCATACAACAAAGGCTTGGTGATCACTGTTAACGTAAGACAATCATACGACAAAGGCTGTATGAACACTGTTCACATTAGACAATCATACGACAAAGGCTGGGTGATCACTGTTCCCGTACGACAATCATACGACAAAGGTTTTATGAAAGAAGTATCACAATGCATATTCCTGGACGATTCAGTCACATCCCATAGGCTTCAAAGATATTGGACCTGGAATAAATTTCGGTCATATATAAGGCTTATTGAGTTAAGCTGGGGGCCACAAAAGCTATTTCAATATATCCATCTGGATCACTATAGCTTAGTGTGATCAACTGGTCTTCGCCGACAAGTGAACAATTCTAAGAGTCGATGCCTACAATATATTGACTATGTTATATGCGGACTTCAGTTCCATATTAAGAAACTCTGTTAAGTAGTAGGATTTGAGTACAGGACTTCATCATAGCCAGTTTGATTTTAGAAATTGAACGAAACTTTAGAATGCACTGATTTATAAGCGATTTAGTGTTGAAATTGTTGACTTATTATAAGTTTAAGGCAAAAATCAAAGATGGTTCGTGGCATTATTCGAGTTCTTAATCAGTGTAAATTGAAATATTTTCGGCACTTAAAATAAACTTAATGTTGTAAGAGACAAACACAATGTACTACATAATATTTTACCCGATATCTGACTTATAAATGTAAATCTAGGTGCTATATATCCACAATAGGAGGTGGTTTAACCAAAAATGGAGGTAATCATGCCTAATACAAAAAATGTCATTTCTACACCTTCAGTTTTTTAAAAAATGTCAATGGTAGCAAGATTAAGACATGGATTGCATAATAGTTTTTTCCTTGCGTCGAATTAATCGTTTTCTTAAATTTTCCTTTTCTCCATCAATAGGACGTCTAACTGACGAGTTTAAATCGTGCACAGATTTGTGTGTAATGAGGTTCATTTTATTTAGAGACATCCGATCCAAAGCTGGTAAGCTTGGCGACTGACACATATTGATATCTGGAAGCTTAAGTTCATTGCTTTTTTCTCTGCACTGTGTATATCTAAAAATCTGATTGGTTGATCGACCAATTTCACCGACCAATCTATGATCAGAAACCCCGATTTTGTCAGAAGAATTGGTCTTACTTCCAAAATTTGGAAACTGAGTAAAGCAGAGATCAGGGAGTGACATTGAATTTTTTCGTCTGTTGGCAGCATTCCGGAGTCGAAGGTCTTCATATTCGTCTATATCAACTTGGCTGTCATCGCTTTGACCAGAATCGTTTTCTTCCGTTTCTGAGTCACTACTGTCCAGATTAACGTTTGTTAAACCAGGAGGCAAGGATGTTAAATCTGGCAGCGAGACAGAACCGCGTCTACCAGAACGTCTCTGAGCAGAGGGATATAAAGCGGGCAAGGTCTCGGTATATTTCGCAGGTGTTTGTCCTTGATTATCTCCCCTTGCCTGTAAAACAGTTCCCTCCCACTCATCCCTGGTGTTGACACTTGAACTTGCTATGGGTCTATCGTTGAAACGGATGCCACCAGAAAACGGTAGTCTTAAGTCTTGCGAGAAGAGTGACTTTGTCTCTTTTTTGGTGGGAAAAGTAACGGATCGCTATGTGATTTGGTAGCCATGAAAGCACTAGCCAATGGACGAGACACACGGACTTCCGGTAAAGATGGTTGCGGTTTCGTTGATGACACAATTCTTTCACGGGGGTCTATTGCTGATGAAGAGCATCTCAACATTGTTTTTAAAATATTTGTAATCTCATCATTTCCAATTAATGTCGCCAGCTCAAGGGGTGTCTTGCCTAAAATAGAACAGGAAAGTAATTGAATTAACGACGTACTTAATGATGTTTGCAATATTGAATAGTGTTTGACGTCCTACTCTTGGGCGAACTTGGTAATCTTAGATAAGATAAAACAAACGGGCACAAGGTACCAGAATCACAGGCCGCTCTCTGTAGGGAGATCGAATTGGTAACGGTGGTGACCCTGTTGGGGAGAGGGTGGAGTGGTATATTTGACAGGATTATCGCCAAACAACATTGGTGGTCGTTGACATTCTGGAAATCAAATGAAAATCAGTGAATGTCCAATAGGTCTATTCTCTCTCCCTGACCTTTTGTTCAAAAACGCTCATTGACAACATTTTTGTAAAAAGTTAATGTTTCGACAGTCCCGTTTCATTATATGCGTGAATGTGAAGCAAGGCCTTAGACAGACACCCGTCCAAGTTGACAGCCAGAAGTGAACAATTGCCTCATTTGGACACCCTGTTTGAATGCACTTTAACATGCTGGAGATAGGAAAACTGTCAAAATTGGAGACCAAGTTATTTGCAAAGTGAAGCATAATGATCATTTTGAAACACTCATCTTCTGATTTTTGGCTAAGCCCATGATGTGAAGGAAACCAACTTAAACATCACAGACAATAAAAATTAACAAGATTGAAGTATATGACAATGTATAAGACACAAAGCCCTATCGTAAGACGCTTACAAGACCTAAAGTGCATTGGGACCACCTGCTATTGAGACAAAGACAGTTTTAAACACTTACCGTTTGTTTGAGTTTTAAGTAGATTTGATGTTCTCGATTTCGGATGGGACATTACTTTTTCCACCATAAGATTATCTTTTAATCTTATAGCATACGTCAGTGCTGTACAACTTTCCTTGTCCATTGCGTCAATGAGTGTATCATCATAGTACAAAAGGCTGTCCGCCACGGTGTAGTTCTGAGAGATACACGCGTGGATCAGCGCAGTGCGTCCATATGTGTCTCGAACATTCACGCTGGGATTTCCTGCCATAATTTTATCCAACATTTCAAGAAGATCTTCTTCCTCGGGTTCCAAATAGCATAGCTTCATCAGAAGAGTCTGATTGTGGTGAGCCACATCTTGGTAATCCACGTGGTAATCTTCGGTTGCTATGGCATTAACTAGAACCCGGATTTTGACCAACTCTGTGTCGTCTGTTGCTTCCATTGTTCTTACATGATAAAACTAAATTGATAGTAGTTTTCTTTTTATCATATATAAGATTCCATAATGAAAGTAACAAAGACAGACTGCGCTAGTCGAGTTATTGCTGGTGACCTGCAATTCGTTTGATAGTTTGCTCTGAGAGATCCATCAATGAAGAATAATTCCGTTCAAATATTGAATCCGGTTAAGCTTTGGTAAATTCCTCATTAATCACTTATTCCAAGAACGCCACAAGTAATTCCCTCTCAAGTTCAGTTATAAGTCCATCCTATAGTAATTCAAACATCAATCATTAATTGGGCGGTTGCCTTGGTTGTAGTCTACAACGCGCCTACACTGACCCACTCCCACCCTCCACGCTTCTAGTCCACTTACCTTCCCAACCCCCTCCCACCAAACTTGTAGTCCACAGATCCACCCCACTCCTCCCACCAAACTTCTAGACCACATACCCTCCTCACCCCTCTCATCTCGCTTACAGTCCAAATACCCTCCCCAGACCCTCCCCTCCCCCTCCCACCTCGCTTCTAGTCCACAGACCCAGCCCACATTACCCACGACGCTTCTAGTCCACAGACCCTCCCCACCCACTCCCACAACACTTCTAGTCCACATACCCTCCCCACCCACTCCCACCACGCTTCTAGTCCACAGGCCCTCCCCACACCCTCCCACCAAACTTCTAGGCCACAGACCC
>JARFOD010111123.1:0-15437 GCA_031763545.1 Mopalia muscosa
TTTCAACCTACAAAATTTTCTGGACAGGTATATGTTCTAACTAAGAAAGTGTTATTCCAAAATAACGAAAATACTGAATTCAGTAAGATAGAAACGGGAGTCTTGGATTTTCTGGCTGGTGTGTCCCTTATCCACAGGACACTGCTATTGAAGTCCTTTATTCCAGTGCTATGACAGGATTTTCTCCACATATAAAAGTGACATTTCACTGCAGTGTCAAAACATTAATGTTACCACTCTGTGACCTTTGACCCTACCAGGACCACCTTTTTGGGTGAGGTCTGCTTCATCCAGTTTGGCGGATTAAACGGAGTAGTACAGTGTAGGTTGCTATTCGTAAACATAGATGTACTGATGTACTGAATTAGCAAATTGTCCAGTCGAACAGTATTATTAATTTAAAAATTGATTTTGTTGCTTATGTCTCGTTTGGTTTATATTTAAATATTTTATCTCCCCACCTTGGTACTACCAGACAAGAGAAAATGCCCCTGTCTCCATCTACAGAATCGTTGACGCTTAAAAGGAGGACTTATTTAATATACAGTTGTGGCTTTTATACAACAATATGTTGACAGAAACAAACGTTGTATTTTTCATTAATTCGACCAATTTAGTGAGCCTATCACGTTAAATGAAATTCAGAGCGCCAATAGGAGTTTAAAATAAAATAAGGCAACAGACCTCGATGAGGTATGTAGTAAATTAGTTAAGGCAAGTTAGGCATTGATTTAAAACAAGGGGAGCCTTTATCACCAATTATGTTTTCATTATTTATAAATGATGTCTATAGCGAATTATGTAATGGGGTCCATCTGTCTAATTTGTTTAATGAGATTCAATTATTTATTTTATTGTTTGCCGAAGACACTGTTCTATTTTTTAACACCGATGAAGGTCTAAAAAGTCTTTTAAATTCATTTGGCACGTATTGTGTTAAGTGGAATTTAAAAGTAGACTTAACGAAAACGAAAATTGTTGTTTTTGGTGCTAGTCGATTCAGGGGCCGTTATCAGTGGCCATATAATGTCAACGGTATTGAGATTGTAGATAGCTTTTGTTATCTTGAAATTTGTTTTAAATTCAATTTAAACATGGCCGAGGGTAGGTACTTTTTAATTAGTAAAGCCAAAAAGTCTCTATTTAACTGACAGAAATGCTTTTATTATCTCAAAGTTGATATTAAAACTAAACTTTATATTTTCGATGTAATGGTTAAACCGATACTATTGTACGGCTGCGAGATATGGGGTTAAAGCAACATCAGTGACGTAGAAACTGTTTATACTAAAAATTGCAAGTATGTGCTTGGGTAATCAAAAACGGCGCCTGATGTTTGTGTATATGGTGAATTAGAACGAGTTAGTGTAGCAGCAGCATGTAAAAAGAGTGTGTTGAACATTTGGTCGAAACTCGTGTTCAACAAGCACACACTCACATACAAGTTATACTAACTCCAGTGTGAGCAGTGTAATAACAGAGGATTGTACATCTGGAGTCATACCGTTAAACAACTTCTGCGATAATGCGGTTTTAACTTCTTGTTCCAATATAAAAATGCAACAAATATAAGTTTATCCAATGTAAATAAAGTTGTAGAAGATATTTTTATTTCAACCACTGTTGCTCAACTGGGGAGTCTTTAATGTATTCCTCGTATCGTCTAATAAATAGTGATATGATAAACAGCTGTAAATTAAATAATGACAACACACTGAATGTCTCCAATATAAAAGTTTTAAGCTGTTTCAGATGTGGTTATCAGGGGTTAGCAATTGAAATTGGAAGGTATAACAACAGTCCTAGGAAAGAAAGGATATGTCTTGTGTGTAACTCTAAGTCTGTTGAAGATGAGTATAATTTTCTGTTATGTTGTCCTAAGTAATCAGAGTTAAGAACATCTTGTTTTAAACAATATTTCTGTCATTTTCCTAATTTATATAAATTCAAAACTTTGTTAAATCCAAAATCAACACAATAGCTGTTATCAATTTCTAAATTTATTAAAAGGGCTCTTTCGCTTAGACATGAAACTATGGTATAATGCTACATGCTAGTCAAATTGTTGTTATGGTACTATGCTCTTTATATGTATTTTTAAATTGTACTATGCTTGTTTAGGAGATTAACCATATAGTTCGTTCCTGCAATAAACAAATAATTGAATTATTATTTTTATATGTACGGTATTCACATTTCCATACCTAATATGATCTTCGTTTTAATTTTACGCCCAAATTATTATTATTTGCATGGATAACGTCTGCCGAAAACTAATGCAGAATTCTCACGAATCTTAATATTTGACTCCTAGCTGTAATGGAACTGCGTGATGAATGTCTGCTATCTGAATACTATGTTTACTTCTGATTAGTGTCTACTAAAATCCTGATTTATTAAACTTTGTTTGGAATTAGATCAATGCGCTGTACGACATCCCCGCCCCATTTTGTACAGCTGAGCACACAAACTAGATTGTGATACAAACGTCAAAAGGTTAACGACTCCCTAACAATCCTGGTTCGAGTCGGCTGGTCACGAAAACGGTAAAAATGACGTAACACTCCGCGGAGTCCGTCTGGTGTCGCCTTGCGTCGCTTTGTTGTCTATTTACGCGTCAATGTTGCTCAGATAATAAAATTAGTATGTGGACATTCTCATCCCGCCCAATAATGAGAAACGCTCGAGTTTGTTAAGGCAGGTCTCTAACCTTACAATAGGAAAGAGTTCCCTTCTCGCCACACAATAAGGCCGTGACGTCTGATTGGTCAAATACAATAGAAAAATACCTACTATTTTCAGCATGTCTCTTCTAGACGGCTATTGACATCAGTATTATTCTATTCAGGGTTTCTTAATTTGTCACTGGCGATCTCCGTAACGAAGTGACAGTAGTTGACCAATAGCCCGCCCCACGCTCAAAATGTTAGATATACACATTGTCATACAACTATCAGATTGTTCACTACCCGCCATTGTATATTATTTACTTTGATACCGGGTTATTTTATTCAAACATAACTTGGGCACATACTATAATACTGTCCAACGCAAGTTAGCGTGTGTATTGCCGACATTTCCACCAGTATGACAAGGGTTCAGATAGCAACGGTATAAGATGACACTGCATGCACTAAACACTCTCTCTCAATCTCTAAATTGTGAATATTTATTCAATAGCTGTCGATAGTATCGATACAGAAATGATATGCCATGGGCCTTCCAGGTCTGTTACCAGGTCTGTTACATGATGAGAAACTCTATACACAAACTGTATAAATTGTATGCGTAATCTATTTTCTATACATACAGTTATTTTATAAACCGTTTAACCTTTTATTATCGCATTTAATATTTTTTATGTGTTTTATACGCTTTTACTATATAATGATACAATTTATTAACAATATGAACTAAAGTTGTCAGATTGGTGTTTATCAATGTTATTTCCCGTATATGCCGAGTTTGCCGGAAATGCATTACTGGCAAATCAGTGGTGGAAAACCGATGTGGAGAACCGATGTTATAAACCAACCAGGTATGCTTTTAGCCAAGGGTAAACTGTTATTTTACGTACTAGTAAATAGGAGTTTAAGTGGGCCCGGACCCATGCGCGGCACGTTGAACGCGGATTAGCGCTCTTTCACTGACGAGTTTGCCATCGGACATCAACCATTCATTCATGTCGTATCGATATTAACGCTTTTCGCTCTTTTAGGTCAGCTATTTGAATAGCTGATGGTGCCGGTAAAATTTGGAAAATCTGTGAATGTCGACAAATCATTCCTAGCGTTAAAGCCAGTAAGGGTAGGGTTTAACCAAATTTTAATATTCGATTATAAACAATTAATAATTTAAACACTACATTCAATTCCTACACTTCGCATACAAATTATGTTATCGAACTGAAGTAGACTTCGTCAAATAATGCCTTTGCACAGAGAGGTGCGCTACAAGAGATGAGCACATTCAGTTAAAACAACTATGTAATCTATGAAGGCTGATTTTCTTTCGTTTTCACATAGATCCTGTTTGCCCAAAATGTCCATCAGGACAAATTTGTTTCTTGTGGATATCAACACAGCTAAGCGAAGTGCAGTTCAATAGTGTAAATGTTTATCAGGTAAAAACATTTACCACATCACTTCATTTGTAAGACGTAGTTACACAAACTGATAATCACCTGGACTATTATTCAACTAACATATTGCTCATTTCTCTTTAAACTCTTAATGTTGTCTTTGCGAAAGTATTGATTTGCCGACTTGTACAAACAGCAAGTTGTATAGTATTATTTTCTCAGACTGTATTGATATATATATATATATATGTGGCAAATCTTTAATTCTTTATATTAACAAAATAAATGTACTGGTACGATGTATCCATGCAGCACTTCTGTCAATATGGTTTCAATAGGAATTATCAGAATCGATAATTATTCAACTTCTCGACATTTGAAGACGTGTTTTAGTTTCCATTCACATGTATAAACAGTTAAATCGGCAAAACATTTAGTTCGCAACTTAAATACATATAAACAGAATGTATTGGAGAACAAAATGGAAGAGGACATAGTCTGGTGACATCGCGTGTTATAGTATTGCTCCTTTGATGGTTGCGACAAATATGTTCAAAGAAAGATAAAAACAGACACTTTATTTTCTTTAAAAATAGTTAGCAAAGAACTTTGTATAGATCTGAAGCTTTTACAAATGACTGAATAAATGTTAAATATAATTGTCTATGATGTCAGGCATTTAGATTATAGAGGGTTTGGATATATCTGGACTATACACAGATAAGAGTGTGATAGGGCTTACATACCAACAAAGTGAACTGATTTCGTCGTGCTGAGGCTCGCGAACGCGAACTTTTCCCACGGTTCTGTGCGGACTTTGTACGACTTTATCAGGACAATTGTATACACCTATATATCTTATCAAAATGCTTGCAAAGGCTGTGTTTTGTCGCGCACGTATTGAAACTGTAATCATTCACAAACGGCACCAGATTTTTCACAACGCAAACGTGTTATTAACGCAGTCTGTGTGGACTTTTTCGCGTAAAAGATAACAATTGGCGCATTTTCACTCCTCAATTATATAATTATAGTCCCTCGTCCCTGTTTCAGACCGAGTTTATTGCTCTTCTTCACTCGCTTGTGTCTGCAGGAACAATGACTTTACTACATTTGTAATTGTATAGAGGATCTTAGCTCAGCGCCCAAATAATGGGGTATGCCAAGGATCTGTTTATGCACTTGGCTTGTTGAGTTAAATCAGTCTATTCACTCCTACTCTCCTTGCCTAAGCCCATAATAGCAACTGTCTAAATGGGTTTTGTTACCACCTGCAGGATTAAAGACTAGACATTTCCAAGAGTGTATAAAATAAGCCGCTAATTGTAGAGTAGTGTCCCCGAAAGCAAGATTTCTTATTTGTCACAATTAGATTACACACTTCAAACGATTGTATAAAGAAACAATTACAATCTTATCTTGATTGAGCTACTTACATTTTTTTAACCAGTAATTAGCACAAGATCTTGAGTTGTTTTTTTTTAAGAAAATGGTACATTTATATTAGCAGTGGATTCTGCTCACCTAACTTTCGTCGAGACTACATAGTCCGTGGATAATCGTGTAAGGTTTACTGTAACTTATTCAAAATAAATGATAGAAAAAAGTTAGGACCATTCCGACGGCAATTAAAGGTGAAAACACACACTGAATAAGGCAAGTAACATATACTGGCAAACTGCACGTTACCACAGGTTTACAGTATTTCGCTAATTAGGGATCAGACTGTCTTAGTCTGAATCAAGTCAAGTTGATGAGGTGTTTAAAAGCCGTACCACAAAATCGCCATAATTACCTCTGTGTTATACTTGGTGGGCCGCTAGAGGCACATAGACTATACCTAAAACCGCTGCCGGTTTTATATAGTATGGGGTATGGTGAATCATTCTGTCCTTTTGGTGGATTCAATTTTGGATAATTGAGTAGACAACAGGATCTTTTATAAGGTTCAAAATTCCAGGGTGAAAAGGTGAGTGTGGCAATTGATTAAACGTGGAAAGACTAGTTATTGCTTCCTATATAGCAGAATACCACATTAAACAACACACAGCCGGCGACTAACATGTATATAGAGATAGTCTTAAACTTAAACGTTTTAACGGATTTGGATAACTGTTGTTTAAGTTCCTGTCTGTATTAATCAGTTTTAAATGTTTTGTTTCTGTTTTGTTTCGTTTTTAAGGTTTTTTTGTTTGTTTGTCGGTTCTCTATGATTAAGCCTTTCTGTCACAGCTAACATGTTTGGTAAAACAAAAATATTCACAGCTTGGTTTCGACTTCATAATCCTTAATTAATAATAGACACATACAGCAACAAGGTTAGAAAGAACTTCATTTTTTCCTAACGTTTTGACTAAACTAGCCAAGTACTAAATTCCACAGTTAAAAGACATGCGCATTATCGGACCAGATACATGTATCTGTGGTCATATACGCAACGAGTTCGAACGTGCTGGTGATCTAAAAGGGCGTGGACTCTTATACCTTTTGAGGAGACACGGCACTTAGTGCTGTCAAAATGGAGAAAATATTACGAGTGTCGAATAACATCTTGTAGACATCATTTCGAGTTGAGTTGTACCTGATGTGTCAATATCGGGTAATACTTAAGAGTGTATATAGACCTCAAGACATGAAGGTCATGGGAAAGGGGCAAACTCTCGACCTAAAAATATATGCAAAAATCTACTCTATTTTTCACCACTGCAAAATTAATTCAGTATACTTTATGTTTGGATTTTGTAACTCACTTAGACAAGCGTGTCGAATCGAGAGAAAAAAGTTAAGATAAAAATGCAGACGTGAGCACCCATTAGAGTGGCTCCCTGTGAGACTGATTGTGCCGTCATTAATACAGCAGCCACCATATATAACCCTCATCACTGTGTGCCACTACCTGGTCCGTAAATAAAGTATCTGCAGAGTGAATCAGCCAAACAATATCTAGTATGTTCCTAAACATGCCGCTTTGTGTCGGACAAATGACACTGTTGCCTTTCCGTTAATCCCATGCTGGACAATGGTGAAGGACCGTAGAACAAAAACCATAGCACGTCTTCAGTCGCTGGAAAACGTCGTCGTATACCTTGTGGGCTCGGAATTCGGCAAGGAACCAATAATCGTGTGGGTACATGTCAAGTTAAACATTCTATTCACAAATGACTGAGATACAGCACGAGACTACCTAGATCTGAGTTAGGTGCACGATTGGCTTTTCTCATACTCTCTCGCGTTACTTGCCATGTACAGGCAGTCAGTCAACGTGTTATCTTTAACGTCATGTGATGTTTTGCCTAGAATGAATGATAAGAAAGCCAGTAGTTCACCTTAATACTAGATCTGTGACATGTGTGAATTAATTCTAGCAAGTTTGTAATCCTTTCAACGTAATATATCTGTCATAGTAGTAACAGAATATTGTATCTGCCTCCAGCCTTAGTTAAAATCGGGTCTCTGACTTGCAGAGTCAGTGCTCTTGGAATAAGGCCTCATCTCTGTTGTGATAAATATCAATATAGGTTTCAATCATGATAATCTTGGCGGGTTGTATCAAAATGGAATTGTTTATGTAGCTAGCTTGAATTTCTTACATAATCAATTTAAATTTTTAAATAATTATTATATTTATACCATTAAATTTTAATTCAAGCACTCAATTAACTTAAATTAGATCTTAAACTTAATATTTAATTAATTCAATCAATTATTTACAATAAATATTAAATTGACTGCTAAAGCTTAAAACAACGTTAAATCAACATTTCTGAGTATTGTAAAGAATACACTAAGTCAGAAGCCTTCGATTTGTCAAGATTCGTCAGAGAAAGCTTGCAGCCATATACTCTATATCACAACAAAAAACTGTGTTCATTGTGAAATCTACAGTAAATTATAAATCCAGAAAAAACAAGTACCGTTATCCATTTTAACACCAACATTTGTATATCTTGACTGAAATTCTCAGTATTTTCGATATTTTGCTTTAACACTTTCTTAGTTTGCACAGATTAAAATTCGGATTTTTTTTTTATTTAGGTTGAAATTCATCCGGGAATCTAAACCATAACCCTCAGAGTTAGGCAGCTAATCGCCAGCAGTTAATGCCGTCTACCTTTACATAAATAAAAGGTTATAATCCAGTTAGCGGACATTCACTACACCTCTGATAGGAGAGTGACACAGCTCCCAAAGCTGTAAAAATGAATGAGATTTGTGTCTTTTAGAAAGTGACTATTAACCGTATTTTTGGTATTTTGGGACCACAGCCTCTAAATTTGAGCATATGCTATAAGAGGGTAATAAATGTCTGCTACCCTAATCCCACCTGACGAGCCTTCTATTTTTTCGAGTCTATTCACAAAAATAAATTATATCTTGTAATTCCGTCTCCACTTTGTTTTCGTGTTGAGTTAAAAAATCTTGAAATAATCCTTAAATCCTAAAATCTAAAATTTAGTATTTTTTTGCGAAGCCTGGAACTGTGTATTTAACATTTTTAGTTGTCTGTATCTATAAACACGAACAACGGGATAATGTCCGAGTTTCAATATAACGTTTTATAGAATTTTTAATATGCGTTTTCAAGAAAATAATTAAATAATAAAACTCGTCCGTTTAGAGAAACCTTGTAGGGGTTTCCAACGAGAGAGAGAGATGGTGCCATGGAGCTTCCATAGATGATACACTAACAACGCTCATCCACTCGAATCTCATAATTGAAGGAGTTTCAATAGAGGCCATTCGGGACAAAAGTCGTCGAACTATTTAGTCCCTTGAATGAAAAAAATCGCGGTTATTACGTGATATTTTATTGTTTACTCATCGTCTGATGGTTAATTAAATTTTCATTTGAACAGCATTCTAAGTGGGTCCTACTTTCAACGACTACTTTCTCCTGGGGAAAACGTTAAGAAAGACTCTTTTGATGTAAGAAATCTGACGTGGCTGTGTTTTGATTGCGTGGGTGAGAGTAAAAAGAACCTATATGTCATTTGGTCTGATAAAGACGATATAACACTTAGCCTACATGACCCCAAGATAAAGCAGCAGACTTCGGCGTACGTTCAAACTCACTTTGGAAATGTAACTTAAATTTGTTTTTGAGTGGAACAGCTATTCGAGCAGAAACTTTTATAGATTTCTTAGCATACCTACATTGCTTGGGGTCGAGCGTTTGCTCGTTTCCCATGGCCCCGGGTCTGCATATCTACACAGCGCTCTTCACAATTATCAGATATTGACAAATCAGGTACAGCTCATTCCTAAAGGCTGTTTACACGATGTTTGTCGACCCCGGTGATATTTTCTTAATTTTGACAACTTTGGATGACGTGCAGTGTCAGTGGTCAGACAAAGTTTTATAACAACACGTTAAAACTTGTCGTGTGACGGGACGACATACATTGAGGGCTTAGTCCGCCTACTATTTCAGTCGACTGACTTACATTTGCAGAATTTGAATTAACAGTATTTTCGTTATATTGGGGTAACACTTTCTTAGTTTGAACAGATTCTAGCTCAGAAAATGTTGCAGATTGAAACCCGTCCTTCAATCGAACCCACGACCCTTTAGAGTTAGGCACCGAACCACCAGCAGTAAATGTCGGCCACCTAGACCACTCAGTCACCCGGTCTTCTACTAATTTGCATTAGCTTAAGCCGCGGCTGCGTCGATAACTAATTTAATTTCTATCATGGTGCTTTCAGCATCGACTAATTAAACATTTTTTTTAAAAATACTCCTATTGTCGTTTGGTTTGAAATAATAGTTAATATTAATGAGTTCTTTAAGCCGGCACGTGCTTTTAAAATTAACAATACACATAGTAGTAAATTGCCGTGACTGGTGCCATCATGATGAGGGATAATAAAAACAACTCGACACGTCTTGTGTGCTTGCCGGCTTCGAACTCGATTCACACACGGCACATTAAAAGCTGTCTCTACATCTCAATAACGTGAGATGACTATTCCGTGTCAAAACCAACCAGAAACCCCCTCGCCCCCCACCGACCCACCCACCCCTCTCTTTATACGCCACATCCAACACAATACAGTATATTACTCTGTCGTCTAATGAGTGACTTCCATATACTCAAGTGTAAATGGCGCTTTGGACTTTGCGCGAGTGAACTAAGTCCATATTGATTATGAATTGGACTATATCGGGATCATCAAATGAACCACCTGGTTGATTTAATGTAGAATCAGCTGCAGTTCAAGAGGTCGTGTACGTGATGAAGCAGTATAAACATTAACACGCATAGCGGGCAAAACGACCACTGATCTAATCTACCATCAATACATGCTGTACCATAGTAGAAATTTCTTCGATTAATTAAGTTTTAATTTGAGTGAATGCATAAGAATGCAGATAATGTTATTGGTTAGGATGTCACGCAAACGCACTAAAAAGTAAGATCAGTAACAAAACTTCGGTTGCAATTATTTAAAAAAACATGATTGATTGATTGGTGATATACAGGTTGTGGTAAATGGTATTTCACTTATATGAAGGCGGTGTGATATTAATTGACACTAGCCCAACCAAAGACTGTGGAGTGTTTTGATATTGTTGGATAGTTTATAGTTAAGTAAAGGCAGCAATGAATTAAATTCAAAGCGAGTTGCAGAGGAACAAACATGTATTCAGAAGTATGCAGAACTTTGCAGAAACAAAAGGTTCCATGAATTCACTAGCTAGAACTTTCATTTTCAGTGTTCCTGTTTTTTGTTTGTTGTCATTTTTCAACTTTAACTTTAGTAACAAAACTACGTGGACACAAAAAAAACCAGGTTTCGGTTTCTCCTTTACAACCGGATCACCACGGCAATGGAAATAACTAAAGCTTCAAGTTTAAACAGCTCTGAGAAGAAAGCTAAATATCAATGAAACAAACAATTCCTAATCGATCTGTCCTTATTTTTGTTAATTATTTTTAGGTTGAATATAAGGAACTAAATTAACATTTTCCGATGAAATCCCACAAACATAGGTCATAAATTAAATGTATCATCAACTATATCGCCTCGGTTCATATAATGGTAGTGTGGCTTGTAAACGTGGAATAATTAATGAAATCCCATGTTAAAGAACATTTTAAAAATATTGTATTTTTATTAAATAAGGTATTTTGTGAAGTCATGATATACTAGTTATGTTTACACGTGATTATCTTGACTTGTCTAACTATCAGTGTGATTATCAAACAGGTATGCGCCGATTCTCCTCATTCTGTAAATGATAGCCTTGTAATATCCCAGGGCGATAACACATACAATAGGCATGGTATTCCCCAGATCTCAGTCGTAAAGACATTTCTAGGGAAAAAGGAACAAAATTTACATTGAGTCCGTCACGACTTTTTGTCAAAAATATAACGTATCTTTAATTCACTGTAAATAACGGAAACTAAATTTCTCTCATTAGTATAAGCAGCTGTGAAATGGGGAATTTCATTGTTTGATCTTTTGTAGTTTTCTGTTGGCAGAGCTACGATTTAACAACAATCAGCCCCAGGGAACTCTTCTGTGTTGGTGTTTACATAAGGTCGAAGGTCAGTAGTGACTGGCGTGAAACCGACCACACGCTTAAAAAAATATGCAAGAAAATGAAAAAAGGATTATCTTTGACTGTTTTTTCAAGGGAATGAAGAGAGTACAATCGGACACAGAACAAGAATATTGCACGAGTCTAGCGTGGGTCCATGAACAGTACTTGACCAGCGCTACACTCATTCGGACTTTTTCTTCAAATGAAAACAATAGTAGAAAGCCTCTAGGTTTTCTTTAGAAGCAGAACCAATGTCCACTGCATGGGTAACAAGAATAAACACACTAAAGTAAATGAAATATTTTTCTCTGTGACCGTGTTTTAATAAAACATAATAGGATTGGGGTGTTTTTTTAACATATAGGATATGTTTTTTGGGTTTTTGTGAAGCACGTGTGCTGAAGCTTCACAGACACTATGCTAAGGAGATTCCCATATCTCCGCTAGTCCCACGAGATTTCTCTATGGAAACATTCACCCATTCAAACACCGAGACGAACAGTCAATATTATAGTAATTTCCAGTTATAAAATAACATCTCCATTTTGAACTTATTCTGTAAATAATTTAGAATACTGTAGAAAGAATTTAAATTCACCCAAATGAAGATTTGCCAGCGGGTAGACAAAAAGTTAGCTATAAATAAAGTTATCAGATAGTTTTATCGTTATTATTACTTACAATGTTATAAACAAATGGAATACAGAGTGAAACACTAAACAGACTGAGTTACAGAGGTCTCCAATATGAAATAATCTGTAATGAGCGCATAGTTGATCTTACCACTGGCAGGTAGGTTAAACATTGTATCACTCAGCTATAGACTGTTCGGAATTTTTGGAGAGATTATCATATATTTGGTTTGTTCTAGCAACACACTGCCGTCATATAAGAGAAATAGGTATATTGGTTTTGTTGTTTGATTGGAGTTTGACCAAATACTTGAGGTTAGTTCACCCAGAATATGAAGGCGTGTCAGCCCAATGGCACTGATTAGTGACGTATATTATCATCAGGTGTTTTTTGGTGGGAGTTTGGAGGTGGGTTGCTTGGGGGTGTTATGTTTTAGGAATGAATCACATGTTTTACTGGTATTCATTTTTATTAACCTGTACATTAAATTCGAAATATTCACATAACCAGATTTGACATATATAATTTTATGCCAATCAATAGCTATGGCGTGATACCAACCATTTTACTGAACTGCTGCTATATATATAGGAATAGAGGTTTAAACGCATAACAACTGGAGTTAAAAAATCCTTTGAAAACAATATCGTGTTAACTTATAGACCTACAGCGGGGAATTCGTCCGTTTATAATTTAGCAATCCGTGTCAAATATCTATTTCTAAAAGCAATCACACTGGCACCGGTATGTAGATCATTTCAAATCGAAAAATCATCTTATGTTCTAGATAACTCCCAGAAACAAGTTTCTAAATAAACCTTAATCTCGAGTTGTGCTATGGGTAACCTACAGATATCTCGAGAGAAGGTAATGACCATAAATATTGTGTATAAAATAGTGTTAAAAAATATAGCTAACAAGATATTTAGCATAGGTTATGAATAAATCAGCCTACATATAAGTATTTCCGAGATACAGGGATTAATAAACGAATATGTTCTGCAAAAGATAATTCGTTATAACCTGTCTGATACAGAGGGAAGTTTCGTCTTAACCAGAAGGTCCTTTACATTCTTGTTTCAAATATATATATATAATAATAAGAATTGTTTCATGCAAATAGACAATGTCCAGTTATATATAGTCGATTCCTGTCTGCCAAGAGAAAAAGTGATAGAAATGGGATTTTATAGCTAGAATAAGTCGTTGTATTCCAGCATGCGCACCGTGTTTCTAACACAAGGGATATTTTCATAAGTGTTCATGACTTCCCAGCCGAAATCTCTTCAGAACTTTTTACTGTTACAAATGGGGTATTCAATAAGGTTATAATAGGCACTGTTTTTGTTAAGTTAATTTACCAATCAAGAGAACGTAGATGGAGAGAGTGTGGCACTATTAAGCGCATTCGTCCATTACAGACAGGTTGATGATGTATTACAGTTACAAATGATTTTAGAAAAGCGGTTTATAAACATGGTGACCATATAACAGTATTTTCTTTATTTTGGAATAACACTTTCTTAGTTAGAAAATTTACCTGTTCAGAAAATTTTGTAGGTTGAAACCCGTCCCGGAATAGAAAGTGTTATTCCAAAATAACGAAAATACTGTTAATCTTCACTTTCTAAAAGACACAAAAATTATTCATAGTGACCATATGTATTTACACATCTATTAGACAAACTCTCTCAACAACCAACAGACCCTCCCAACTTCCGGAAAAACCTCCAACAGACAGCAAAACCTCTCAACAGCCAGAAAAAGTTCTCAACAGCCATAAAAAGTTCTCAACAGCCATAAAAAGTTCCCAACAGCCAGAAAAAATCTCTCAACAGTCAGAAAAAGTTCCCGACAGCCAGAAAAACCTCACAGCACCCAGAAAACTCTGTTGTAATATTCTTATTAAGGAGGGTTCGCTATACCACCATGTCACTGCTATTTGTCTGGTAATCAGGTAAACTTAAGCAGCATGCGGATACTGGGCAGAACTCCCTGAAGGCAGCTCACAGATTAACTAGAGCGAAAGTACTTGATTACAATTTACAAAGAAATGCAATGCAGTTGCTGCCCACTGATAATCCTACCCGTTAAGATTGCTATCATGTCTTTTGTTATGAGGCTGTTCTTTTTGTTACCGTTAAGATGTTTTTTCAACTCTTAAAGGAGTTCGATTAATGTTAAAGTGGACCGGTTCACAAGTGAGGGGGACGTGTTAACACAAAGCATACGGTCAAATGGCCCTGGGCCACGGCACGAGCCAAATGCAGCTACGGAATTGGAGTCGAATAAAGATAATAGAATCGTTGTTGTAGAATCTCAATCAGGTCACTTTGTATAGGGTTGTTTTAAAGACTCGATGATTATTTACCACTGACAATACAATTAGATAGATAGAAGTTTAACTTCACAAAATAGCAGGGTTAACATGAAAAATAAAGACGGACACTAACAGTATTGTAACAGCCTCAACACGAAATAAACTACAGAGGAAACAACTAAAGCAAAAATATGGACAAACGTGTTTGTCAATGAACAGTATTGTAGCTTTAGGTGTATGATTGAATCAGTGAACAGTATTGTAGATTTAGGTGTATGATTGGATCAATGAACAGTATTGTAGCTTTACGTGTACGATTGAATCAATGGACAGTATTGTAGCTTTACGTGTATGAAATAATCAATGAACAGTATTGTAGCTTTACGTGTATGAAATAATCAATGAACAGTATTGTAGCTTTACGTGTATGATTTAATCAATGAACAGTATTGTAGCTTTACGTGTATGATTGGATCAATGAACAGTATTGTAGCTTTACGTGTATGGTTGAATCAATGAACAGTATTGTAGGTTTACGTCTATGATTGAACCAATGAACAGGTTTGTAGCTTTACGTGTGCGACATAATCAATGAACATTATTGTAGCTTTATATGATTGAGTCAATAAACAGTAAATGGCATAAGGTTTTCTCGTCAACTTGTATGGTATGAAAACAGATTTTCAGAAATGTTCTTCTTGGATTTAAGCGAAAATGTGCCTTAAGGTGGTTTAATCAAATCGTTGGGGCGTTTGATTAGGTATTGGAATTAAGTAGATTGCCAATTTTGTGAACACAAAACGCGATGGACGGATGCCTCGGGTGCCGGCAATGTCTAAGAAAGAGTAGCA
>JARFOD010111134.1:0-15437 GCA_031763545.1 Mopalia muscosa
TGCGGAGACTCTCTGTCTTGACAGTGTGGAGGTAAACAGAACTATATTTAGCTGCGGAGACTCTCTGTCTTGACAGTATGGAGGTAAACAGAACTATATTTAGCTGCGGAGACTCTCTGTCTTGACAGTCTTGAAGTAAACAGAACTATATTTAGCTGCGGAGACTCTCTGTCTTGACAGTCTTGAAGTAAACAGAACTATATTTTGCTGGGGAGACTCTCTGTCTTGACAGTCTTGAAGTAAACAGAACTATATTTAGCTGCGGAGGCTCCCTGTCTTGACAGTGTGGAGGTAAACAGAACTCTATTTATCTGCGGAGACTCCCTGTCTGGACAGTATGTGGTTAACAGATCCCCAGGCTATGGCAAAGTGTTATTACTATATCCAAACAGCCACAAGGCTGTACACGAAATACAACATAGTGAAATCGGCGTAATCGATAAATGTTAAGTTGGCCTACCAGCAATTATGCAATGTCTCCATATAAGCGACCCCTGGAAAGTCCTCGAGTGGACATTTACTCTGACCTCCATCGATCGGGGCCATTATGACAAACATTTTTCCTCTCAATCAAAATGGTTACATCGTCCGCGTTGTGTAGAGAATTCCCATTCAGTCCATTTTCTTTAGTCAAGAATTTTATTCCGAGCTACTCCGCATAACAACCCGGATTATTAGCATATTATCAGACTCCACTTTCAATCGATTGATTGGATGCGTGGGAAATTCTACATAACCAATCAGATGTTGTGGTACGAGAGGACTCTGTAAGTGAAAATGACAGCGATAGTCGAAAATGAAAGTGCGATGTGTTGTCGAAAAAAAAGGGTTATGTCCGGGGTATTCAACTAACTCAATGAGAGTATGACATATGTACCCAGGCCTACAGACACCAATTTTCCATATATACGCCAATAGTGCTTTACAAAGTTAAAAAAATTGTCAAAACTAGAGTATAGAATTCAACATAAGTTATCAGCTCTTTAAATCGAAACTTGGTTATTTTATCCGTCAGAGGGGGCAGCTGTAAATCTATTTATATGTCATTAATCGGCCAAAGTTTGTCATGCGAAGTAGCTCGGAATAAAACTCTTAGCTAGAGACGATCCAATCAATAGGTCAATAAAGAACTCAGAGGTTGAGTTAGGTCTGTTTCATTTGCCGAGATTCAGTGTTTGCAGTAATGTGCTTGTTAACTTAAAGTCTTAGCACGTCTACGCTAGCGAAAAAATTAAATGTTTTTGTTATTGTTTTCAGTAACGAAACCGGGAATATGTCCTCGTCCCCCAATGATGACGATGCGTATGGACTGTGATGGACTGGCGGAATACCTACCGTCTTGTTATGAAGATAATCACTGTTCGGGGACACAGCGCTGTTGCCCAGGGAGATGCATGTTTAGGGAGTGTCAGGACGTGAAACTCCCACTAACTCAGGCAGTTACGACGACGGGTCCACCGATTACCCCTGCTGTATTACTGCTGGCCGGGGGAGGCCGATCAAGACAAGAGTTGATTGACCAGGCCTTAGACAGATCGGCCAAACTGTATGTGAAAGATGGCACCTGTCCACCACCAAAACGCAACTGGTACCCTGGGCTGTGTTCCATTTTAGCCAGTCGTATATCTCGTTGTACGGTAGATATGGATTGTTCAGGGGATAGAAAGTGCTGCCCGGGACGATGTAGTTTGAAGGAGTGTGCTATGGCGGTGTTCGGCAACAACACCATAGCCGCTCGTCCAATTGATCGGCCAAACAAGATCAACATCCCTAGAAATTTCATACGAGCAACAACTAGAATCGTGACACCAGTGAGAACTACAACGACGGCCTTGACAACAAGAGCAACAACAACAATGGCGACAACACCACCACCAACAACAACAACAACGGCAAGACCAAAAACCTCACCGCCGCCAGTACCAAAAATCTTGCCAGCCATCGTCATACCTATAGCTAATACAGATAAGCCCGGGATATGTCCCCCTAAAGACCAAAATTGGAGAACATTTTGTTCATTCCTAAAGTCGAAAATCAACTCGTGTTTGGTAGACACCAACTGCCCGGAGGTTCAAAAATGTTGCCCTGGTCGATGTGATCTGAGAGAATGTAAAACTCCAATTATTACCCAGATGGCTCCAACTCCAATTATCATCCGGAACAGCGCTGTCAGAATCACAACCAATTACACCGCCAGCCCCACTGGACAAAATTCAGGTGCCCGAAAACTGGCTTCATGTCCCAGGGTAGCACCAGGAACCCAGCCCCAAGGGGCACAACTTGACCTGGTGGATCTTTTCGTTTGTAGTTTAATGTTCTCCAATAAACCAGTCTGCAAGACTCACAGTGACTGTGTCGGTTTAAAGATGTGCTGTAAAACCAGATGTTCGGATTATCGTTGCCAGGACCCTATTTATATTTAACGAAATTTTAACAAATTTTTCAATTTAATTTTAACAAAGAATTTTTGATCGACGAAAATCGAGAATCCACCAGATTGTAAAGATCAATTGAAACTCATTAAGACAAGCATATAACACAGTAAACTACGGGAAGTCTCCAAACTCTCCAAAACATGGACTAAGCACATGCTTATACACCCGAAAGTGGACAGACATTATATTGTCTTGAGTTGAATGGAAGAATGTCAACTTGGTAACTTGTTGGAATAAATATGCATCTACTTTATACAAGAATTAAAATACTTTCCACTCATGTATATATTATTATTGCAGAGAAAATAAATTATGCAGGCTTCCACCGGGAATCTTTGTGGGATCTCCAGCAAGCAGAACCAGAGATCTAACATAAATCATACACATACTTACAACGTCGAAAGGAATTATAGAAAGATACTCATATTATTTGACCAGCAGAAATCTATCAAGCAGAAGTATGAATCCAGCCATTGCCTAGTCTCGACGGCATTGTGACCACAACTGCGCTGATTGATGAAAAAGCGCCCCCTAACGAGACATAGAGAAACCGCGAAGGACATGATTTGGATGGGGAATCATGAGTAAATCATGCTAACGCTGTTTCTATTCCTTAACAAACGTTATATTTTACCCATAAGGCGTCAGTGGATTCTTGAATTCAAAATGCGCGAAACGAACGAAATCCTCCATTTATTGCGCAATGAGTCATGTGGCACTTTGAAAGTTCACTGAAAGTCACTTGAGACTGGGTAATTGCTGGTTTTATACTCCAGCTTGATACACTTCTGATACCAGGACATGTATTTTTAAAGGAAAAACTTAGACCATTTCCAAACATCATATTATATGCATTTCTTTACTTTAGTAACAATAATAATCCATATACAGAAATCTGAGGTGGGATTTATAGAAACGTTTTCTTACCGAGATTTGAAACAATTAGTTCGTATAATGTTTGTATAGTGCTAATTAATTGATTATAAGCATAATTAATTCAACAACAAAGTTATGACTACCACTGAGGAGTTTAACATAGTCAAGTAGAAAGATAATGAATACATTTTGACTCAACGATTCGGTTATTGATCAAACCGTGGTCACTTTGAGCCGAGGCAAAAGGAATGTATTATCTTTCTTCCCTGTAATACACAAGTAGTGTAATTCCGAAAAACGATAACTTCATTTTGACTCAAAATGAAGTTATCGTTTTTCGGAATTACACTACTTGTGTATTATGTTAAACTCTACAGTGGAACTAATGGTTTCTTTCCTGTATTTACTAAACTTAATTTCTTCGCTTTATTTGTTTCCTTGGAAAATAAGAGGCGGACAGTAGGCTTAATTTCTCTGAACTTTAAGCAATACTTCAATAGTTTATGAATACGGAGCCTGCAATAAGATCTATGGTACTGAATAGTGGCTTTACTACACTACTCCTGATCGATATTCTATAATCAGATATTGACAACAACATCGGAAGGTATACACTTGAATGAACTTATGTTATTCGTTTCGTTAACACACGCCGCTTAATTAAACTAATATAGGTAATTAATATATATATGTGACAGGTAATCAAGCTGAACATCAGCTGTGAATTGAACTGATACACTTTAGGTAAATAAATACATGTAATTAATCTATTTACCTGAGCGGACAGGTAATCAAGCTGAACATCAGCTGTGAAGTGAATTCATACCTCTTAGGTAAATAACTGCACGTAATGAATATATTTACCCAATCAGACAGGTAATCAAGCTGAACTATGTACACGTATTTGCTTTACATACCTAGACTTAAAAAGTTTCAAATATGTCTGATTAAAAAAAAATCATTTTTAACACAAAAACGAGATCGGAGAGACGATATATGAAGGAGGAATTTGTAATAAATTTTTATAACGATTAGAGTTCCAGTATGGTTGGCACTATGCTGAAACTTTATAAACTAACACCATCATCAATTGTTTTTGTAATATATACAATGATTGTATACATGCGGTTTTTAAAAAATAAAGATTTAGAAAAAAGTTTTTATAATGATTTTAAGTGTGTGTTGATTTATCTTAGCCCGATGCCTTTTGTTGGATGGAACTTCCAGTTGTCCATCATATATTTCAGAGTCAAAGCGGAAAAGAAGAACGTCGCATTTATCCATCGAGCTTTCATCTTGCCTCCATAGACGGTAAGACCCGAGTTAACGCGAGTCCACAACGTTACTTTCGGATGAGCTGTGTTTAATCTATTTTCTTTTTTCAACAATGTAATCTCAACATCACTGATCCCTTTGACAGATTAACTTGTTATAGTCAACAAAATAAAACTTGAAGTAAAACGTGATTGACCGGAATCGGTAGAAATGAAGAGCAAAAGATTTTAATCTAGTTCTTCTCGGTTTACTCTTTTTTTCAGTTGCGTCAGGGACGTAAAATAATGTGGAAGGGGAATGGGGGAAGGCAATATGTGGTTAAAACCAAATCACATACACGAGGCGTGTTAGAATACAAACAGAAAGTGTACTTCCTTAACATTCAACACGCGTCTTGTGACCTCGGGCTTATGAAATACAATTAAAAAGCTATATATCATATATTTCGCAATGAACTATTCTAAGCTTTTCGTCATATTACTAATGAATAAAGCAGAACAAACCCATAGTAGATGGCCGTGCCCCCCTGGGTTAGGAATAACTGGATGATTTAGGGTGTCGGCTATTTGGTGCCGGAACATAAGGATTGTCAGTAAGGTTGCATTACACGTCCCATTATGCTAAACCTCTGAGCTTATCTCTTAAAGAAACTTTTGATCCAAAATAAAAAAATGAAACATTATTTTCACCAGCAAAGTTTTGAATTTAAAAACGGTGGGAGAAATAAAAGACATACTGGATAAGGATTCAGGGAAGTTTTGTGGCTGTGATTAAACTAGAACGCTAAAACGTCACAGTAACACAAATATTTTCAGAGCAAAAAGTGGTAATTCGCCCGCTAAGTTCTTTAACTTTCTCTTTTAATGAAACATCATTAGTTGCCAATAGCCATACGAAAGCGTACATGCACATATGTTAGCCTACTACGACTAAAGACGGGACTGCAAGATGACCGATTTGCGATATTGCTCATCATGGTTGTTAAGTTGACATTTACACTGAAAACAATTAATTGTGTAAATAGGTATTTTCTACCTTTAAATGTCTCTTCATTTGCCTGTGTTATGCTTATTATTCTTGGATATAACAAGTCTTTTGACTGTATTCCTGGAAATTAATTTCTGACCAGAGCATGAAGTTGGTAAAATTCCATAATTGGTGAATAATCAAACAAACAAATGAACAAACTTGGCTGAACAACCTCTTAAAATCTTGTGTCGGGCTCTATATGTCCCTGATTGCAAAGGCGAGATTCAAGCATCGCCTGATGGTCTCTATGATCTCGTGGTAAAGGTTAGTTTGTTTTGCGCATATATATGTCTATTCTAAGTTACCGAGGAGCATTATTTTAACAACAGAGCAAAACGGCTTCAGCATATAATTGAAATGCTGTATAAAACGACGTTAACAAATTGTATAATGTAAAGTCAATATCAGCGTTAAACACCAATAAATCAATCAATGAATCGATCAATGAATCAGTGGGTGGGTCAATCAATCAATCAATCAATCAAGCAAGCAAGCAAGAAAGCAAGCAAGCAATCAATCATGCAATAAATAAATATATCAATCAATCAATTATATGGAATACAAATAAAAGCCAAATCGCATTATGTATGTTGGGAAACAAGAAAAAAGTGTACTTCATGTGCACAAGAACTCTTGTGGCTTCCAGGTTTTGAAAACAAAAATCATCCAATAAATATATATCATAAGTTACCTAATAAACTATATGATAGAATAAAATACTTGTAGACCGCTGTGTCGCCATGAATAAAGAATGACTTAAACACCAAAAATTAAGCATCATACATCTACGCTCTACAAGTCTTCATAACCTTTCAAAATAATCGAAAGTTTCTCAGCATTACCCTACTAGCTTTTGATCGATTTAAAATATCGTTCCGATTTGGGAACGAGATTTGGCGGGACATTCTTGGGTCTCTCTCAGTTGGAGACCTTCCCTCTGTGAATGTTCAGCGAACATGAGAGAATCTTTTTTGGCGATGTTAAAGGCTATACGGTTCAATATTATTTATAGTAGGCCTTATTACTAGGTTTTGAACGGTTTGACTGTACATACAATTCAATAAGATATGTTTTCGGATCTACATAGAAATATGTCATTACATTCAAGTGGAAGTCTTACGAGATATTTGCTCGATCCGTACAGCACGACATCGAATCCGTCTGTCGACCATCAGGTATATGAGGGAGTCACATGATATGGCTACGGCAATCGCGGGGTGGTTTTTACGAGGTTTCCTCTAGAGTTTTCCATCGTAATAAGGCAAGGCACCGTGTGAAGTGGACAATCCGTCGTCATATAAGTGAAATACCCTTGAGTACGACGTTAAACCCCAAATGAAACAAGCGAACATCTCTATTTATACAGCTTTAAAGTATGGAAGCCGGATTCGGCCACTCGAGATACGAGTAGTTATCTCCTGTCCCAGCGTCAGCGGTCCCTGAACTCATCACTAGTACAGAAACTGGACATTATTGCTGGAGGTGTTTACTTTGCCAATTGGATTAATCTTAATACTGGTTTATAAGACCTGATGACAGATAAAAAAATATAAACCTTAAAATATACACCTCATTTTTAACAAATCCGATTGGTTAATATCGTTTGACGAACTCTGATAATCTCTGTTGATTAATATGTCGTGCGCGCTCAACCGTGTCATCTGTCGTTGACAGCTAAGGGTTTTGCTAGGATTAACTGGAGCGTATCATTCGTGGCAGACTAAAAACAAAATCTTAATACGGAAATATAACTTAAGTTTTTACCTAAACAGATCCATTGTTCTCTTAAATAGAGCTTTTGTACTTTGTAACATAGCTCATCTAACCTGTATTTCTGAGCGGACATCATGTCAGTCATGAAGGACAACACCGTCTTCTCACTGGTTTGGTTTCGGTGAAATTTATACACTATTTGGAAAAATGTATATTTTTAGAAGCAATTTTGAGATTAAGCTTATGATTGATTTTTGTATTATTTTTATGAGTCGTGGGTTCTATTCCGGGCGGTTGCAAAATGCAAACATTTTCTGAACTAGAATCTGATCAAACTAAGAAATATAGTCCAAAAATAACGAAAGTAATTTAAACCTAAATGTGTGTGTTTTACATTATGTATCGTTTCCCTAATACGGAACTGTTCTTGTGCTAAGACATTTAGTGCAGTATTTCCAATGTGGCCTTCTAGATACATGATGGCATCAAAACTATAATATCTATATTTCCGGCGCCCTCAAATAAAAACTGACAAAACCCAAACATTGCTATACCATAACAGCTTTTGGATAACGCAATTATTTATTGGCGAGTTTCCAACACTCTGCTGAGCTCCGCGGTATGTAATCGCCCTTCATTGAATGCCTATCCCTTACAAAACTATAAGAAACATTTCCAGAGCCAGTAGCTTATGGCAACCCGTTTATTTTACATATGTGAAAAAGAATTAAACATCTGTTTAATATAGTATTTTCGTTATTTTGGGATAACACTTTCTTAGTTAGAACATATACCAGTTCAGAAAATTTTGTAGGTTGAAACCCGTCCGGGAATCGAACCAACGACCCTCAGAGTTAGGCACTCGCCAGCAGTATAATATATATATGTACATTGGTGAAAGAGAAATCTCCCTGGCTGCCTTAAACCACTTATTAATCAGGGGGAAAATAAGGTATTATTACCGTTACCCTGCCCCTCCAGGCCACGCCCTGAAGGTGTTCAACGTATGAAGATGGCGCTTAAGAAATATACCTGTTTGAAAAACGAGAAACCCATACAGTTGCCTCAAAGATAATTTTACGTTCGATTCGTTGACATGCGCACTTGGACATGAGCTAAGCACTCCTTATGCACACTATAGCTAGGGCTGGTCCCGTAAGTTACATCACAAAAAGCTCTGTTATAATGGTTTATAAACAACGAGCAAGTGCATGTATCGATTATCTTGGTCAATTTTCGCTTAAAATTAATAGATGTATTTAATTATGTGACATGTACACGGGACAAGCTTATGACTTAATGCGTACTATTATACTGAAATATATCCGTCAAAACAATCTAACTAACTGGCCTTAGTAAGCTATTTGGAATCTAGAATGACTGCTATTTAAATGAAACAAATAAAACTCCTATTCTGTTTGCTCACTTTTATTCTACATACTGGCGGCTAAACGTGAGACATTTTTATTAAAAACAATTCCACTAAATGTACGTTAACTTCCTTAAGTGGTCCACGTAGCGGAACGGTTTTATATAGGCCTATCCCAAACACTGTAGTCCTATACGTGGTATCATTGAATAGTGAAAAACAGGGAAATAAACATAACTTTATATTTCTATGTTAATGTGAGACAAACTTAAAAGTAAAAGAAGAATTAGGAGCAAAACTAACAGTTCTATCATTCGGGACACAAATGTTTTCAAGACACCAAGAATACAATAAAGCAAAAGTTTAATATACTAAAAAGTTTCAGCGAATAAAAGAATATGTTTCATGCTTTTATTGGCAAAAAAGTTCATAATGGTATTTTTTTCTCGTTAAAGTTCCAATAGTTCAAAAGAGGAACATATAACATTAGCTGGGAGGTTCTTTAACGGGTCATTAAGTTTTGTAATTAGAAACTAGAGTTAAAACTGAAATATATCAACTAGAATTAAAACTAATATGTTATATCATAAGTATGTTTTTGATGTTATGGGGACAGGAAATAATAAAAAAAAATGTCTTTTAGGAAGACCGCCCGAAGATATGTTCATCAAGTGTAACGAGGCCATTGCAATTCATGAACGACTGGATAAATATGTAACGACACGCGCTAGTAATTATACAAAGATAAATATTTTTATAGAGAAAAAAAATATATATTTACACAAAAGGAAAAAAAAAGAGCAAATGGGATTGTCTTTATGTTTACTTCTACGTTGTAAGTTAAAGCCCATTAAAAATTATAATCCCTGAAAACTTGTTGGAATTAAAAAGAATTTTAAAAGTTGACGATGGAACGAGAAAGCATTTAAAAATATTTAAAAACTGAACATATCTGGGCGGCCAATACTGAAAAGGGGAAGGTGACGTCAGCCATGCTCCTGCTACTTAACCAGCTGTGTGGTTTTCAGTCTGATGAACTGTATAACTGAAACGATCTAGGATACATCTTAAACCAAATCGCTTTATTGTCACACCAAGATGAAGAACATAATCTGTGTGGGTCTACTTCTAAGATTAACGTTAATGGTGAGTCAATTCATATATTTTTCAAATACATGAATTTTTACAAATATAAGTATGGTGCCATATAGAATTAGTATTTTCTGCTTTATTTTAATTGCTGTTTTTACGTTTTGTAAAACACTATCTTAAATTGATAAGAATCGTCATTACGTAATATTAATGCAGAAATCACCACGGGAACACGGCTTACCAAGTACTGTCTTAATTGTTTTTTTTATTGATCGTAAACAAGACTCGTGTCATACAAAATAGTAACCGGGGCCCGATGATTGTATACAAGGATATTCAAGTTATGCAAGGATTGTCACGACTTTGGTCAAAATTATGATAATAGCGGACTTGACAATATTAAACGTTAGGTATGTGGGGATGGGGAGGGAGGCGGGGTAATAGTTATGTGGGCATAAGGTTTGTCTGACGCAGCCAATCTCGTTATTTGTTTTCGTCAATTATTTAGATTCAGTATTGGAGCAAAAGTCAGACCTTGAGGAACACCTTTGCTGACCAGTAGTGTCGCGGAAATATATTAATTTTGAGAAATATCTTTAAAGCTGCTTTCATGTCATTTTAAAGCAATTTTCTGGTTGACCTATCCAAAATTTTTCCAATAATCTAAAAATTTAGAAAAATAACTTATTCAAGATTATCTAGTTAATATTATGATATCTTGTTAAGACAAATAATTGACAAAATCAAGTGATTATTTCTCAGCCAAATTATGGGATTAACATTCTTTGTTAAATTTATATCTTAGAACTGAACAGGGTTTAAATTTTTGATGGGGCATTTAAGCAAAATATATATTGAAGCCTATTCGCTCCGAAAAACTGAACAGTGTTTTGTTTATAATTTAGGTGAAAGGTTTATGTATAGAAGAATCTGTTATTGTTGTAAAACATAATAAGCGAATGCTTGCGAACAATGTCATGATAGACACGGAAATATGAGCGAGAAACTGGAAAGCATAGTCTTCTAAAATCAGCTCGAGATGCTCAAATGATTTTTGCAAATAAATAATGCGACTGCACACGATGCTTATCATTGAAGATAAAGATTCTGTAAATACGGCTTCAATGATGCATACTTTGTCATATTAAAAAAATACGATCAAGCACTCTGATTATTTAAGGCACGCCAAAGCGGAAAAAGTTCAAGATTTTTTAAATTAACTTCAATATGTAAGCTTTATGTTCACACCTACAATAAAACATTAGATGTTTTGAAACAATAGTGTAAAAATTCTTAAGTTTAACTCCAAAATGTTAAATTTGTGTGGCCACTGCACATAAAACAATACATTTTTTTAAACATTGTACAAGATTTATTAATTCTATTATTTTGTATGGATAACAATTATTTTGTCTTGTATAATGTTTTAAAAATATGAGTTGTGTTTTGTTACTTTAAGTAAAAATTTATATTGATCATAATACAACCGTATAGACACGTCTCAATGGCCTCATTTACTGCGTAGTACATGAAAAATCTTCGTCCTAAAAAAAAAAAAAAAAAAAAAAAAAAAAAAAAAGACACTCAGCGAAACATATAATAAGTATTTTCTGTATTTTTAAACATGTTCAAGCGGCCAATCAACGCAGTTTCGTGCAGGATTTTGTCAGGTCAGCAAATGCATCAACACCACACCCGGAAGCTAATTAAACGAATTGAGCTGTTTAGGAAAATATGTTTCACCACATTTAAGTTTACAAATATTGATTGTGTCTCAAAATAAATGACAATTAAGGCCTAATTCTGATCAAATAAATATAGTGTTCTGTAGCTGCTTTTGCTAGAGAGAGAGAAAAAACAAACCAAACAACTCTTCACCAAATTTACATAATGTTTATAATAATAAATCAGAATTTTTTGTAGAAATAATTGTTCTGGTGATCTTCGATATAGTGCAAATATAAAAAAGAAGAGGACAAACCAAACACATTGTACTTCTTTTTAAAATCAATTAGTACATTCAGTCTATATACTACTGCGTTAAACACCAACCAAAGAAATTCATATACTTCCGTAAATTAGTCTGATTAAAACCGCACTATCGAAAATCGGTCCGGTTGAATCGTACTTTCAGAGCACAAAGTACAAGTGCGTCGACTGGAATAAAGGTTTGCGCATTATCAACCAATGGGCCGGGCTGTCCCGAACCTTGTACAGCGGAAATATTTTGTGGTTTATTTTTTAATTTTTTTTACCCGGAACTGCTTAACATACTTTTTCGCTAGCATTCATGGCAAATAGACTGTCGCCCCGATCAGATGATATTTTAATAGCGTTGACATTGCTAAATATGTTTGTCAGCGATGCAGACAATCTACCGAGGAATCAGAGTAGCTGGGGGTAGAGTTTCAACAGAAAACAATCAATCAATAAAGACTCACTTTGGATAGATCAGCTAATCCAATAATCTATAGATTGTCAATCAATAAACTCGATGAGCATGATGATGAACAAAAATGCGACTTCATACGAAGAGATCTCCCGATTAAAGGTATTAATATAAATATGCGAAAATATGTTGACAAATTTCATGCATGGATTCCCCTAATGAAGATGGAGAGCGAAATGTCACGTGGATATTCTATAGAGACATGTGTGTTCGGTCGAGTACACGTTTATAAAATTTGTAATTTATACCGCCCTCCGGTAATTTACTGATGTCATCGTTGAATAAATTGAACAGCCATGTGTAAATAAATGAGAATTGAGCAGGCGCTATGGAGGCAACCTTCCAGTTACCTTTTTTCTCTCTGGGCTACAGACAAACACGAGACTTATCTGTGAATGTATTGCTTTTTGTGGTTTTTCTTGTCTTTTGGTGAGTTGCATCGATCATCGTTATTATTGTGCGTCGTGTAAATAAATTAACTTGTATCACGGCGCAAACCCTCAGTAATAATAAAAAAAAAAAACGTACATAAACGAGGACTACATTCCTTAACATCATCATCTTTGAAGATCCTTTTGGGCTCAAATTGAACAAATATTTTTTTTATGGCTTAGATTAAAAGTAAGGTATTCAAACTACATGTTGGTGAAAAAGATAATTTGCAATTCTAATTACAAACAGTTAAACAGGAGCCTATAATTTTGTTTCACTATGATTATGTATTGAAACTTTAATTGCCTATTGCTGGCACTACATTTTTAAACACACTTTATATTTTCCAAGGCGTATTTCTAGATAACTGTTCAGACTAGAAACTTCAAATTTGTTCCATTGTAAAGAACACAATGCGATCTAGTAAATGGTGACTCATTTTTCATAAGTTCTCCTCAATTTGTTTTAATGTTTACTGAAAGTTGTATTTGACATTGTAAAAGACTTTCTAAGGTGGGATAGACAAAAAAAAAAAAAAAAAAAACCCATTGGTATCGTTCTGAAAACAATGAGGCACCTTTTACTAGTTCGCGGACAATTCTATTCGGTCAAATAATTTATTGATTCTTTTCATTATTGCATTTCCAAAAACAAACCATGAAAAATGCAGTGTATTTTTTCTGCTGACATTTACTTATTTTGCGATATATTTAGATATGATGATTAGATTTTCATCGTATCCATATATATATGTAATCCTGAGCATTCAAACTTTCCACAAATATAAATATATATAGGCTTCCGCATAAGAGACTAAATCCAACGGGTGTTCTAAAATTCGACCAAGGAGTTCAGTTAGACCGTAACATTGGTGATCATATTTTTTTTGCCCGTCATAAAGCACTCAATCTGTATTTTATCAGACTCTTTCGGTTGCTTGATGGGCAATTACATAATCAAATTTTCTAAATAATGGCCATTACATGTATTAAAAAAAAAAAAATGATCTTATGTCTTTGCTAAATGATAAAAACAAAAACAAAAACGATTTGCTCTTTCTATCGTTTTCAAGTTACACGTGAAAAAATACATTCGCCAGAAGGCTTTCTCTGTAAATTTCTCTCCCATCACTATATCTCAGTCTTTCGTGTTGGTAGTCATCTGTAAAATGACATGATTGATATGATTGCATTTATTGACTCCTTCGAGTTGTCACACGACGCTGATACATTCGGGTCATATACAGTATTCTTTTGATTTTGTACAAGACTGTACTTACCTTTCCTACCTTTATTATTAAGAAAGTGATTTGTTTTATGATATATGGTACACTAATAAGGAAATGTACTTCCATCGTTTCAGCACGTCCTGCTTAGCTCTACAGAAGGCAGTAGTCTCCCTAGACAATGCACGGTAAGTCAAATATTACTATTTACCTTTAAACGAGGGGAAACTTAAACTTTCTGAGGAACACAAAAAGACAGAGCTCACAATAAAGTAACAGGACTCATGAAATGTTGGGAAGGCATTTCTTTGCCCGTACAACATTCGTGAACGTGGCGCTTTTAACTGACGTCACAGATATGTATCCGTTGTGAAGTTACTAAAAAGTCCACCAACCATTTTGTAACATCAAGTACCATCTAGCTTTTTAACGCACATTGTGAACTTTGGGATAAACCCGCACCATAACTGCCTCAACAGGAAATAACGACGGTGCTCTCCCTTTACAATAAGCCAAAGGTGCCCACACATTCGAAAATGCGCTATGTATAGGTCAACATAAAATTGAACATTTAAAAATTATTTAACTTGTTAGTATCCAAATAATTTGTTTGTTTGTTTGATTTGGGTGACTGGTATCTTTTAAAAAGGTAATTGGATTGATGTACAGCTGAATGACATCAATGCAAAGTCCAGGTGTATTTATACAGTTTTAATTTGTCTTGCTACCACCGCACAAGATACGCTGTATTAGCGAATATCACTACATGTATAGACATTCAAAATGTTACTAGGTTTATGACCAAGTGGGCTGTATGTAAGGCATGGAGGTAAGACAGCGACGGCTTTAAGCAAATGGTCCACTAACGTCACACATTTTTAGTACTAAAAAGTCCACTTACGTCACACATTTATCCACTTTCGCGCCACTGAAAAGTACACGAATCCCGAACGTTTGACGTCAGAGGACCGCCTGCAACAGATTGTTCAAGATCGCGAGACTTGGATGAATATCGCGCTCGTTGCAGGTTAAAAGCATCAATACAATTAACGAATTTTACGATGTACAGAAACAACTTTGAGAACCGGAATCATTTATTCAAATGAGATAGATCTGTACGATTAAGGTGTTAGAGTTATTGCCCTTTATTATTGCTTGGGCATCTTTGCAAATTACGCAGTATTCATCTTCGTTCCTGAACACGATAATCAGATGTTACTGCTTCGCTTGGCGGGCAGACACGCTGTGGACTTTAAGCATGTTTTTTGTCAAATAGTGGAATCTCCCTTTTGGACTGTGTGATGATCATTGAATATTAACATTTTCTTAATCTAAATCAATAAAGATTAATTAACTCTCCATAAAAACAATTCATTTCATACGCTTTTCAAGTTACACGTTTTCGAGCACCTTTCCCCACCTTTTTCCCTCTTCCTGTTCCTTATAAGTTAAATATTATCTCGTAATGACGGTTGTGTTTCAAGAACCAACATTAGCAAATAGCCATTTATTAGTTGTGAAGAGAGGCAGAACAAAATAAGC
>JARFOD010111145.1:0-15437 GCA_031763545.1 Mopalia muscosa
AGAGTCGGGTATTATATTACGTCACGCCATATTTATAGTATATATATGTCTTTACAACTTCTATTGTTCTCCAACTGTACATATACCTGAATGTTGTACTCTACCTGCACATATCTTGAAAATGGAATAAAAATTTTCCGAAAGCTTGATTGCCAAAAATTGTACAAGTTATTTGTCGTTATTATTTCAATAATTTGTTTTGCGAAGCCGCTTCATAAAAGTATATATCTAATCCACTATTAGTGATTCAATCTAGTTTTAGTAACTAATACTCTTTCAAGCAACTGGCCCCAGAAACCAGAAGTCATCTGTCTATAACCAGCGACTTCTGGAGACTTTGTCTCCATTGAAGTTAACGTGTTGCGCGTAGTTGCGCGTAGCCCACTTCAGATACATGACAAGCGTAGCCTAAGTTTGGCACCTGCCACAGATGTTTAAGAAATAGATCTTTTGTGATCATCATGAATCAATCGCATATCAAAAGTATTTCGTATACAGGCAGTCTTCTTTCCGAGGCAAGGTGGAAAAGAAGATCATCGCATTAAGACTCTTTCTTTTCTACCTTGCCTTAATAGATTGAAAACCTGAATTAAATAGAGTATACAACAGCTACTTTCGTATTACCTCCCGTTACCGCTCCGAATCAGATTGGAGCTTTCTTAGAATTAGAAAGAGGCGATTTAAACACAAGATGACAAGTAGTCTATATTCGAACGCATATAGTCCCATTCACGAGTCCTGACATCATCACAGACACGTTAGTTGGCAGTGCCGCCATGGTTGTTTGTTGTCCACTTTGATGCGTAAAAGACCCCCTGATTGAATGCTTGTTTCTACAGTAGTCCAACTACGTTTTTGCTACGTTTTTGGCTTGAATTAGAGCAAGGGGAGTCTGGTCTTATACACTATGATTTTTACAATAGGAAGATGACCGGTAATATAAGCAATGTTTCAGCAAGCATTGGACAACAGTAAGAAAAGCGTGTGGCTCTTTCAAAATACTTATTTTTATTGACCATAGACTAGGATTTAGTATTGCTGTCCGTGTGTTCATTGGATTGTAGTCTTTTCATGGGGGTTCGTGGGGTTTGTAGACAAATCACTGGATGGATCTTTATTATGCCGTAGTCTTATCAAGGCATCTTCGTAATGCAAGGGTCAAAATGTGTGAGATGTCACTTCCATATTCGTACCCTTGTTGCAATACGATCCAAAATGTGGCAAAATTTTAATCGGACTATTGTAGAAACAAGCGGCCTATTAGAAAGTCGTTAACACATCAAAGTCTACAACAAATACGCCTGATGCCACTGTCAATTAATGTGTCTGTGATGATGTTAGGACTCGTAGATGGGACTAAAGTCGTGCATGTATATGGCATGTATAGCCTACTTGACATCATGTGTTAAGACCGCCTCTTTCTTGTTCTAAGAAAGCTCCAATCTGATTGGGTGGAATAAAGAGATGGCATCCAAAAGTAAAGGACAAGGCACGCCATTTTATAGTGGGTTTTGGTCGTTTTTAAATACTATTTTAGTAAGATAACAACCCTCAAATTAGGAAACTAATTAACATAAAACCAGTAATTAAAGTTTTACAAACCGGAAGTGACACGCGTGGCGCAAGTGCCACAATAACAGTACCGTTTCATATGCTATAATAACAGTAAACCTATCATATACGAGTCAAGTTCTTGTCTGGATTTTTCTATCAGACAGATTAATTGTACCAAATTATTTAGGGTAAAACTGGAAGCCAGAAAGAAACGTATAAATATAAAGGAACGGTATATACAGCAGTGTGAAAGCCTGGACGCGAATACCTATCGTTGTAGACTTGTGTTATACAGTCAATATACAGGCCTAGTCGCACAGATAACAAGTCGTGGCATGGTGTAATGAATGACCTGAATTGTCAGATCTAATAACCTGATAATGCTGAAAGTCCCTTTCATAATCGGATGACACAAACTGTTTTGCGCACACTCTCAAGTTCTTTATCCTGTCAAATGATCCGTTTACTGTCAAAGCTTTGTTTCTGATGTTTACAAGCCACCGCCTTAGAAAACAAATCTTTGAGAAAACAGATAACCGGAATTTCTTTTGCAATAAGAAATTAAGAATTTGCACATCCAGGTACAGAGACTGGCAATAATTCCTGTCGGAGATGAACTATTGATTCGTTTAAAACTGATATAGCATACGATATGTTGTGGGTCCCTTGCACCACGCGCGTCACTTCCGGTTTGTAATAGTGTAATTACTGACTTAAATATGATTAGTTCCTTGATCTGAGGGATGTTATGTTACTACAATGGTATTTAAAAACGACCAAAACGCGCTTTAAAAGCGCGTGCCTTCTCCTTTAACTCAGGGTTTTCCCTCTATGGAGGCAAGGTATGGAAGGAAGAGAGGCTTAAGGTTTTGCTGGACCCCTTGGACTCAAAATTAACTAAACGTTTTTTTTATCACTTTGATTAAAAGTTAAAAATTCAAACAATATGCTGGCTAAAAAAATAATTCGAAATTACAATTACAAAATTGCAGACTATAATTTAGCTTTCACATCTTCTTACATTCAAGTCGCAAAACTTTAATGTCTATTTCTGGCACTTTAGTTTTAAGCCGATTCTACATTTTCCAACGCGTATTACTTTAAATTTGTACCGTTTGAAAGAGCACAGTGATATCTTGTAAACGATGTCTCATTTGTTCAAGTTTGTCCTAGATTTTTATTAATGTTTTCTGAAAGTTGTATCTGACATTTTTATAAGAGTTTCCAAGGTGGGATAGACAAAAAATCCACTGCGATCGTTCTTATGATTTTTTTTTTAATGAGGCACCGTTTACTAGTTCAATGATTATTCTACTCGGTCAACTAATTTGTTCAGTCTTATCATTATTGCACTTCGAGAAATAACACTTGAAAAATGTTTCTGTTAAACTTCTACTAATGTTGCAATAATGTTAGAAATAATAATTTGATTTTCTCATATTTGTAATCCTGAGTATTCAAAACTTTCCATAAATATATACATATATATCGTACAGATTTATATTCTCTTCCATTATAGACTAAATACAAAAGGTGTTCTGAAAATCAACCATTGGGTCCTGCCAGACCTTAAAGCAACTATTTTCTTTTCCGCCTCGCCTCGGGAAGATGAATCAAGATGAGAAGGTACAGCAGGCAAAACACTGGGAAAGGTTTCTGAATCCGTGAGCTACAAGCTACAACTTCTGGCAACATCAACCTTGCCATTGGAAGATTCATCTTGGGTGTTATGCCCTGTAATTTTTGTCATATTTACTTCTTGTTTCCTATTATAACTTCTTAATATGCTACGCTTTATTGCTCTCTCCAGACATGCAAGATTAAGAGATACTGAGAAAAAAAACATACTCTGTGCGAGAGACTTCCATCTGGCAAGGCTTTCCCATCAGCGCGGATCCATGTCATGTTGGGGGTGGGTGACCCTGTGGCATTGCATGTGAAGTTTACTTGAGACCCTTGCATACGTTCCATTGTATTCGATGTTGCGGATTCGATAATAGTTGGCGGAACTGCAGAAAGAAAAACAAAACAAATAAGTGTATTGAAACCCATAAATGTAAAAGTAATTTTAAAACTCGGGAATGTTTTTTCCCATAAATCGATATGAACTTAGTTCTATTCTTATTTATTTATTTTTAATTTTTACTTTTTTAACTTTTTTTAGGGGGGGGGGGGGGGTATCTTATTGAATATAGGTGATACATAGATTGATTGATTGATTTGATTGCTTCTTGTATTGGTGAGTGTAAGTATGAACACAAGCAATAATGAAGATAATCAGCTGGAATAAAGCCGAAAGTGGGTTTGTTCTATCCCAAATTTAACAAAATTATACAAGCAATGTTAATATAATTTAATTCGAACTTAAGAACAGTGTTCAAATAATGTATGCGGTACATAACATAGACTACCTTGAACGGTTAGCGTTGTGTATCTTTGCGGCCACTTGCTCATGTCTACTCCATGGACGTATATTTTACATAGGTACCTTCCATCATCTTCTTCTCGTACTCTGTTAACGACCAGCATGTAAGTCGTTTTGTCGTTTCCTCGATACTGTCGATAAACTTCGAATTTTAACTTGCCATCGATTTCTTGGTTCCAAGCAAGAATTTGAGTATCGCTAGATATGTGCTGCTGTTCATGCATCCAGTAAACCTGATAAGTATAATTAGTGACGTAGTAGAGCCTTTCTTTTGTTACATCCCCCCCCCCCCTCCCCCTCCTTCTAAAAATCCCAATCAACTTTGAAGTTATCAACCGATTCTTTAACTTATCCCAATGGGTAACTCATGTACACCCATGTCAAATGGGAATAAAACAAGCAACATTTGCATTCCTTTTCTAAACGTCCATGATTTTCAGATTTTTAATTCAGACTGCGTCTATACTGAATGCCATGGGGTACGACGGCGACAGTTTTAGTCAAGGGATTTATAGTAAACTAATCTTGTGCTAAAAGCTGGTTTTATGTTGCTTCCCTTTACCTACGACTGTCATCACCGATGGGAATGAAGGAAATTGTTGGTACAGATGAAAGTAAACAACTAACTGGGGGCTTAAAGTTATTATATTTATATACGTCTTTTTAAGCTTAATAATTATAAAATCCAAATGAAAAACCAGAAGTTAATTTATTTGTAATTTAATATATATAGGGTTTAGTTTCGATTTAATGTTTGGAAGATCTGTTGAAATAATCTTTCAAAAAACAAGGCCGAAACTTCCGTTGGTGTCAAGGTCGTACTCCAATTAAGGAAACGCAACTTTGTAACCAATGAAGCCTTGGAGAACCGTTTGCATAACGGCAACTTGATAAGTTTGTCAAATATCGTCTTTGGGTAAAGGATAAGAAGGATTCCAGCCAGGACAGTCTTTTGACAAAAACAAGAAAAGCAAGATTAACTTTTCCAAAATGACACCATCATTAGGAAGTGGGTGTGTTAAATGTGTGTTAACAAAATTTAACATAGCAATGCAAGCTATTTTTGCTACCCCTTCTTTAAATGGACAAAGTTGACAAACAAATTCAAATTTTCTTCAACAATTTCACAATAATCCTTTTTTATATAAAATGATATATTATGTTTGGGGACGATTGAAACTGGTATTTACAGAATTATTATAAATTTCAGTGAGATGACAACCCCCAAAATTTCCCCTCCCAAGTAGGCCTAACGCTCCCAGCTTGATCGACGGTGGTTTGTACAAAATACAAATGCATTGTTTTTGTCAGCTTACGATGTGTCTGGTTGTCTCGAGTATTTGCAGAACAGTACAGCGAATTAGCTCACATCAATTGGGTCTTTCCAGACTGCAGACGATTAAGTCGTATCTAAGGTCTCGGTCGTTCAATTGACTGCCTGAGAAACAATTTGCTCGGTAACCAATCGGTCTGTGTACAGATTTAAACTATAACTAATAGAAGACTTTAATTGGAATTTTAAAAGTAAAACCTGTATTGGCATCCCCGTGAAACGGGCATGCTTTTATTAGGCGATAAAATCGAAGGATTTCTGTATATCTGATGATTGATGAGAGGTGGCTTTATGTGCCTCCCACACACTCTCAAATCTCCTGTTTGGGAAAACAATGCCGGCACACATATCAAAACTCGTGCGTATCGGAGTATCTTTTCCTCTCGTGGAAATTGAATTATCAACCTATTTACCAGTATACTTTCGTCGATTGCTAATCGTCTTGTGTCAAAATTCGATTATTGTTTCTACAATTAAAAATAATAACATTGGAAAACACTGACCTTATTAAAGCCCTGTCTGGTAACTGTGCAGTTTAGGAATCCGGATTGCCCTTTTCTTTTCACTTCAGGCAAAATATCTTCCACGATCTGTGGCTCTTGGCACTGGACTAAATAAAACCAAGTTAGACATTTGATCATTCAACAATACGAGACATATGATAGACAACAACTTTTGCTTATAATAAAACAGTGTAATATTACCCTATAAAGTTACTATAGCAAGAGCATGCCTGATAACTCTGCTGGTACCTGTACCAAAACGTCGCTTTATATAAACAAATTAGAAATTATTTTCCAGCCAATTACAATTAAACTGGTTGGAACAGATTTACCTACACTGTTCGATTATGTTTGAGCAACACAACGTGTTAAACACTCCATCTAATTTTGCAAATGTTCTGGCAATAGATTTCGACGTGTGTTAAGTTAGCTACAATGCATGTAGGGCTTTCTATGATAAATTTTAATCAGTAAATATGTTTTAAGTATGTTTGACAATTAAAAGTTTTCCTTTGTGATGACTCCAAATGATAGTTAACACCAAGTATTACCTGTGATGTAGTTCAGATGCGTAAATATATTAAATATTATATTTTGCTTTATATTACAAAGCCAGATGTGAAAACTATAGTTTAGAACAATAAACTGTGAAGTCGTGACAAGTCGTTTTATCACTTTTATCTATATTATATTTCTAAACGCAATCACACTGGCACAGGGATGTAGATCAATTAAAATCGAAGAATCATCTTATGTTCTGAGACAAGTTTCTTAATAAACCTTAATCTCGAGTTGCGTTATGGGTAACCTACAGACATCTGGAGAGAAGTTAATGACCATAAATATGGTATATGATATATTGTTAAAAATGTCGCTAACAATATATTTGGCATGGGTTATGAATAAATCAGTCTAAATATGTTTCACATATGTGAAATCCTTTTTCACAGATGTAAAATAAATGACTTTATATTATATATGTGAAACAAATTTCACATATGTAAAAAAAGATCTTCACATATGTGACAAAAATGTACATCAGTAAAATAAAAACAAACTAATGTAACATATGTAGAATAACGGTAACTTGCGAGATGGAACCCGTGGTGCGTGTACTACTGAATTGTTGGACGTTTGAGCTATCTACCGTATATACTTTTGGTAATACACTTCTCAAAGAAACTACACTCTTAGAGAAGTATGACACTAATGGAACACTTTAAGGTTCTATGGGCATGGCTCTAGTGGAAACCCTGAATGGAACCCTGACAGTAACCGTTTCAAGAATCTCTCGCTTTCTCCTAATATCAAAGAACCGTGTTTGTCGTAATGGTTCCATATAGAACCATCCTCTTTTCTAAATAAACCTCAAACTCAAAGAACCATTATTCCTTAAATTTATCGACAGTAAAGATCTTCTGATTCCTCCACGCTACACTGGCCCCTTTTCTTCTACCGATATTGGTCGTAAAATCTATTTATTTTATACTTTAGTTTAAACGATGTCAAATCTTACATTACCGTTTTGTTAAGGCGTTAACTAGTGCCTGGTTGGTGTGTCCATGGCGAGAAAAAAAGAATTAACTTATTCTACATTTTTTTTAACAGATAATTTAAATTTTGTCTTACATCAGATAAGCTCGTGTAAGGAAATTTATTCTCGTGTATACATTGAATGGTACATCTTGTGAAATGTGGAAACCCGAGATGAATCCTCGTAAAAAATCTTCCTTTGAACGTGTTCCTGCGTATTTACACACACTGTATACATCTGCTGGCGAAAATCCAAAATGGCCGCCAATTCAGTATATAACTAACGGAATTCGCCAGTATCATTATGACACACTGTTCATATTAGACTATATATTTTTAAGCTAGAACAATTTTGGGGGAATTAAAATGCAAGAAATATGAAATTCCACGTCAAGGAATGAAGAAGACTCTAGAAAACACGATAATATAATGAATAAGATCATGGGATAAAGGGTTGACTTTGTGGTTTATGGTTAATGGCTGACCAATTCCTATTTTGCCATGAACAACATAGTTTTTCCACACATTAAGCCCTAATAGCAGAAATGTTACCATCGTCACTCTGATGATTTTGGTCCTATGCCATGCAAAGTCAAGACGATCAAAGGATGACACAAAAGGACAGATATTTGTCTGTTTGTTTGAGTGGGGTTTAACGTCGTTTAATGTCCCTCATTTGACGGCGTTCCAGTCCAATATATGGAGTAAACCACCCTCGACGCCGCCGGCAACAAACAAAAAAAAGACAGTACAACAACAGGACAAAATACACCACAAACAGATCGGATTCATCTTTCCCCTTTACCACAAGATGCAAATACACCTATATCTTAAAGGCATGGGTATTTCACGGTAACGATCGTTCCGTTACCGTGTCTTTTCCCAGGTCGAAAAAACTCGGAAACGAAATTTCGTTTCCCAAGGAAAATTAAATTGTGCCTATGTTATGATTATTAGGATACTGCAGGATTCTGCCAACGCTTGGAGGCAGAACCCGGTACTAACCTTGCCCGTCCGCCAAACAAACGTAATCTGAAGTGCACTTGCTTAAAAATAAATGTAACTTTATTTAGGTTAAGAGAAACTTTGGTAAATCAAATGGAAATGGCAGGTTCGAATCATTGTTGCGGTATTGTCAGGCCAGACTGGTTGTCGGGAGTTGTAGATGCCGCTAATCGACCATTGTAAAAAACCAAAAGCGCTAACACTAAAAGATGGGAAATCTCCACATTTCGGTTGAATCCAAGGCCAATGTCGTAAACTCAATAAATATACATGAGAGTGCGATCGAGATTTGTTATTCGCTGTCACCGCGACAAAATTTAAAATGCTGTAGTCATGTCAAAACGGAACATTTGAACTATGAAGTGGCAAATTTCAATAACTTTTTTCACACATAACCGCTTGAGACGCGACGAAGACACAAATCCGAAATAAAATCTCTGTTGTTTTTGGATTTATACGGCAGTTTGCGAATGATAATGTTATTAATATATGGTAGGCTAAAATAAAAAACATGAACTGGAAATTTGAGTTGCGATTTACAATGTAAAGTGTAATATTAAGTTCGCCAGATTCATCTGATTTTCGTTTTACAAGCAATCTTTACAAACCGTTTTGTCACAATTTTTTTAGTTTAGTTATGTTTATTATTTTACTTTTTGATTAACAAACGTTACAACAGATCCCCACCACCTAATAAAAGAAAATTCAGATTTATTACTGAATGCGAAATAAAGAATTTTGTTTTATTGAAAAGCATTGAAAAGACCTGATGTGTTTTGTTGCAGTGGTAAAAAATAATGTTACTTTAGGGCAAACTATTGTTTTCAAATCCCATTGATGCTATGATAAATGTGTTAACCATTAAATCAAACTTCTTTCAAATTGACAGTAAGACGAAAGTACAGGCAATATTACACATGTCTGTTTTTTGCCAAAGATGTTTTCGACATTAACTAAATAAATTATGGTAGAGAGGTTTCTTTCATCAAACACAAAGATTTACAGTACAATTCATAAGTTGAATTACATGTGTTTGCCTGTTATTTTCTGGTTGCTTCAGCCTGAAAAGAATTTATAAGTAGCTGGCCATAAACGTACAGCTGGCAGAACACCAATTTCATCAAATTCTTTCTCAGTAATATTTATTTGTCAAATGAATTGTCTGCTCACCAATTAATATAAAAATTTGAAAGAATCGCCTTAAAGGTAAAGCGGGGAAACCCCTGTCTCGCACACGCCCCAACTCAGAACCCTACTTTATAAACATTATTATAACTCAACTCCATACAGATATATTTATTGACATAAAACGGATCTGTACAGCAGAATCGCTATAATATAAAATAATCAAATTATACAGGAGGACAAAGTATATAACATATAATAAAGACGACTTTGGCGAGTACACTTTGCTAAAAAAAAAAGCGGTTCCCAGCATGTTTCAACCTGGGAACCGAAAAAATGGTTCCCAGTGGTTCCCAGGCTCAAAATCATCGGAACCGAAAAATAGTTTCCCACAATTGTTTAAATCCCCATGCCTGTAATAAACTATGCAGTCATCAGATATACGATGTACAGCTGTATCAAAACATTGGATATAAGGCCTGCCCCTGATAACATTGAATCCGTATGACCAAATTACCGCTTCAACACATTTAAAATGATGTGTGGTACTGCTTAGAAATGATATATTCTTAAATGAAAATGGACGTTGAGTGGTCGTTATATTGGTCGGTTTAACCCAAACGTTTTCAAGGAAGAAAACGAGATGGTTTAAGTCCGGATAAGGCCATGTTATTGCTATACATTGGAAGATAAAGTGCAGATTCATTGCAGCGTTCTGCTATTTATATAGGTTAGGAAGACTCAAGTAGCGTAGCTACTTTCCTATGAAAGCACCACTACAGCAGTAGGGGAGACTGGGGACCGAGGAGCCAATTTTTAGATTATGTGTCTTAGAGGTCAAACTTTCGGAGTGGACTTGAAAACATGGACAGCAGTACATAAGATGTAGCCACTTATTAAACCAAGAGCTTTGTTGTGATGTGCCTGTCAGTATCATTGGGTCATACGCAAACAGGGCGCGGTGTAAAATGGCCCATGGGTACCCATGGTAAGGGATCAATGGTCCACCACATGGGGACCTTTGAGCCATGGTTTATAATTATTGTTAAGCAAAGGAAATTGAAGTTTATACTATTTAATTTAAAAGCACTGTTTTAATGACATATTCAAAGTTACATCATGGGCTAACAAAGTCCGTTTTCATCGTAACAGGAAGCTGAAATAATCAACCCTTAGAAAAGTTAGTATCCCGTTATCCCAACAGGTGTTCTTTTTAACCGAAAAAATTATTAAACCGTTTTTGAAAGTATTTATTCCATATTATAACCGAAGAATTTCAAATTAAATTGGAGTATTCCCTTTCGTCTTTGTGGTATTGCGGGAAATGAGAGGTCTCCTTGCCGGAAACAATTATTTAGCCACAGACACTAAGAATTTAGTTTTCTTATATACCACAGCCTTTTTTGTTAGACCTGCTTTGCGGGCATCTGTCACACATCGGGACAAGGTTGCTTTACTGAGGCTTAAATTTCTAGCGACCTCTCTAACTAGTTTATTATTTTTTATCACTTCTTGAACTGCTTGCTTCATTATCTCGGGTGAGAAAAATGCACGGTTAGTTTTTCATGGCTTATTTCGTGTTATGGTGTTCTTGTAATCTTAAATCATAGTATCAACTGTTATTAATGATTGCATTATTTGTGATAATTGATTTATTTTAAACCCCATATTACCGCCTAAATGACAATTTTGAAACATAGAGTTATCATACTCAAAAACTTAATTTTTTCCCTCTAAAATTGTTGCTGCTCACAAAACAAATAAAACTAATATGGTGGATAAAACATGTGAGGTTGCTGTGTGCAGGCTGCAGGAGACATCCACATCAAGCCTCATTGCGGAGAGGAAGTAAAGTGTCTCGTCGGTCCCCATGGATCATAGGTCCCCAGTCTCCCCTAAGCTCCATCACAAACACAAAGATGCAGATACATTATAGATAAAGAATTATGTATCTGCAATAGTCTGTCACACGATGTAGCATTATTTAACATAGAGATTATTTAGCTGTTTAACACAGACTTGGATATGCTGAACCAAATAAATGAAGACAACTGAGGTGTAGACCTAGATATGGACTTTTCAAATACGGTACTGCAGAAGATGAAAAAAGACTTACCACTAATGGCTGATAGAACCAACAACACGGAACACAATGCCACGGAAATCATGGCTTGTGTTATCAACGAATGATATGTTAGAACAAAACACTAATCAGTTCTTTGGGGCTTAATTCTACCCTAACAAGTCGTATGAACAACACAGAAATTATGTGGCCTATAAAGACATAAAGTGCGTGTGTTTATGGCTCAATCGTACGCTATAGAGTGACTAATATTTTATTGTTTTATTGCCTTCTGAAGTAGTGTGAGACCAGGCGGGGATAGGACTCGATTCAGGTAGGCATTCGGTTAATCACATGGGCAATGCACACCGACCTGTACACTGTGTTATTACAGGCCTTAATTGTACAGAACAATACAGGAAAGTAGGCCCTATTATGACAACATGGGTATATGGGCTTACTATATTTTTTAAATATAAATATACAATTAACTATGGATTTTTCACCATCAGTATAGGCATTAGAGTGGTGCTTAGTATTGGTAAATATAAATAAACTGTTATTAACAACAGGAGTATTTTATTTACGTGTTTGACTGAAAGAGTTAGGTGCACGATTGGCTTTTCTCATACTTTCTCGCGTTACTTGTCATGAGCAGGCAGTCAGTCAACGTGTTATATTTAACGTCACGTGGTGTTTTACCTAGAAGAAATGATAGTAAAGCCAGTAGAGCACCTTTATGGACTGAAATCAGGATTTGATAATGTTAGAAATGGCATTATTCGGCTCCACGCCTGCACCACTGCTAAATCTATTTCCATCCTGCGGTAACACTTTAGCATACCCATACATAAAGGTGCCCCATTTGCTTTGTTATCATTTATTCTAGGTGAAACATCACGTGTCGTTAAAGATAAAACGTCCGCTGGCTGTCTGCACATGACAAGTAACGCAAGAAAGTGCTCGAAAAGCCAATCGTGCACCTATAACTCATTCTACATGTATAACCTAGGTTTATCCCTGTATCTCGGAAATACTTATATGTAGGCTGATTTATTCATAACCCATGCTAAATATCTTGTTAGTTACATTTTTTAACACTATTTTATACACCATACTTATGGTAGTTACCTTCTCTCGAGATGTCTGTAGGTAACCCATGCATAACACAACTCTAGAATATAAGATGATTTTTCGATTTTAATTGATCTACACCCCTGTGCCAGTGTGATTGCTTTTAGAAATATATCAAATGTCTGCCTATAAATGTCACAGTTTTTAAATTAGTCAATGGACACTTCTTTTGCTAAAAAGTCTACCAGCAGAAACATAATTGACGAAGACCGGGAAATAATATTTTGCATAAGGACTAGTTCTTTACTTAATTTAGTGTTTAAAGTAGTACCAGTAGTCTATTAACTAGAAGTATGCAATTGCCATTTAGTTATGTCTACGGCATGGAGACCAGTAAGAAACGGGGACGTCACATTTCAGACATGTGTCTTTTCTTGTGAGGAACTCTGGGTAATTTCAGAAGTTTCCCATAATGCATCACTTTAAAAGTTGCATTCTTTGGTGTCAAATGATACGTTATAACAGGGGGCTCGGTCCCCAATGCCGGTTAGCTTATTTATATGGCAGTTGCATACATCTAGTTAATAGACTTCTGGTAGTACTTAATGTTTATAAAGGGTCTCACAAATAAGATGCAGTGGTTTGTCGTAATATATCAAAAACTTTTTTCTTAAAGATTTATTTTCCGCCAGCTGATTCAACTTAAATTCGTATACTTATAAACCGGCTTATCTAAAAATAAGATTTCATGAAAGAGTTTATTCTTAAACCATTTTTAATGTATATAGAGACGGTACATAAATCTAACTCAGATGTTAGGCGATCTAATATAAATGAAACAGGAATACTTAACCTGTATTTCGCTATTTTCTTTACCACATAATTAATTTATTATCTTTGATCTAGATGCAGCATAATTTCGTAAAAAATGTTTTATTATATGCAATGACCAAGGCTACGAATATCACAAAAGACGGAACGTAAGTAACATATCCACTGTAAATATATCTGTTTACTCTCAGTACAGTTCACAAATATGGAAGACGCGTGACACATCATCAGTCGTTTAGTATGCGCCTAGTCTTGATAAAATCCGTGTAAAGGTCCGATAGGAGGAGCACACACAACTTGTGTGGAAACATGGTTTTCGTACAGGTTGAGTTTCATGGTTATCAAAAACTTTCCAACACCTTCAAAATCAAAGTCAAAATTTCCATAACCATATACAGATTAGTTTAGTAAATGGAAAAAGACTTTGAAATGCTTTATTTGGAAGTAAGCGGCAGAAAATCAATTGGTTAAAGTAAAAATATGTGTTTGCCTAATTGTAATTGGGCACTACATGCGAGTGGCCGTCCTACAAGTATGATAATATACATGGCAAACGAATTAACAGTCTGTGGGAAGATATGTAGAGATAATATGCGCAGTGCCTGACCTGATACGTGACGATGTATCAACTCGAGTTGCCTGACTGCAGGTCTGACTGCAGTATAAATCGAGATTGTAGAGCAGATTGAAGCGCTGTCCGACCTGAGACAACGAGTCACGTATCAAGCAATGCGTGTTTACATTAGAATCATATTACTGCGACGAGGGAAACACCAACGACTGAGATGACCCAGCACGTGAACTCATAGGTAGATGATAAATAAATATATATATTTATTTATTTTTCCAAATTTTAATCAACTCTGCAACACAACTGCCGGCAGCCTATATATGATCTAGTCCTATGACAAACAAAAAATAAATACAAATAATCCTCATGAATCTTATTTTTGGTATTCTAACAAAAAATATCATTGAAACCAATGAGTAAACAGTCCAGTGGTTAAAACGTCGAATTTAGATCAAAGAGTGGTGAAAATGCGCTTTTTGCAAACTTAACAAAGTTGAACGACATAGGCATTTAAAAAAAAATAAAACTTTCCAACGAGGGGGAGGGGGGGGGGGGGGGACGTTGTTGAATATTAGTTAGGACAATGGGGATGTGGGACCACTACCAAACAGAAGGAACCTTCCTTGATGGAAATGAAACTTGCCTGTTTTAACAGAAAATTGCAAGCGATTACAAAACCCAAGCAATAATAAAGACACTAAAAATAATGGAAGAAGGCCTTATAGGCGCCAACGTTTCTGTTGCTATTGTTGTTGTTTTTTTAATTGTATCTGTGGGAAGCACAAGTTATTCTTGTACACAATGGAGAGAAATATAGAAATCAAAATTTTATGTAGACGTAATATATAGGCGCTAAAAGGGCTGTTGGCTTTTTGTTTTCAGAAACGCAGCGAGCAACGACCAATCCACTTATGTCAAGTTCTGCAGCTGTAACCAATGTTACATTGGATTGATTGATTGATTGATTGGTTGATTGATTGATTGGTTTATTGATTGATTGATTGATTGATTGATTGATTGATTGATTGATTGATTGATTGATTGATCGATCGATCTATAGAAGGACGGACGGATGGCCGGCCGGTTGGTTGGTTGGTTGGTTGGTTGGTTGGTTGTTGGTTTGGTGGGTGGGTGGGTGGGTGGGTGGGTTGGTTGGCTGGCTGGTTGGTTGGTTCGTTGGCTGGTTGGTTGGTAGGTTGGTTGGTTAGTCGAGTGATTGATTGAGTGATTGGCGTTTTATGCCGATCTTAAGGGTATTTCACTTATATGACGGCGCTGTATTCCAAAAATAGTTGACACTAGCACAAGGTGTGAAGCGTTTCCATAATGTTGGAAGGTTAATTTTACTCTACTGCTAGGTACACATAGCATTGCTACAAAACCTGCCCTTAACCACAGAGATTTTTTAATCGGAGACTCTG
>JARFOD010111156.1:0-15435 GCA_031763545.1 Mopalia muscosa
TCTTGACCCGTATTATGCCAATGCATAGACGGTGTGTCTATGGGGTCGTCTCTTGACCCGTATTATACCAATAGATAGACGGCGTGTCTATGGGCTTGTCTCTTGGGCCGTATTATACCAATGGATAGACGGCGTGTCTATGGGCTCGTCTCTTGGCCCGTATTGTACCAATGGATAGAAGGTGTGTCTATGGGCTCGTCTCTTCCCCCGTATTATACCAATGGATAGACGGTGTGTCTATGGGCTCGTCTCTTGACCCGTATTATACAAATGGATAGAAGGTGTGTCTATGGGCTCGTCTCTTGACCTGTATTATACCAATGAATATACGGCGTGTCTATGGGCTCGTCTCTTGGCCCCTATTATACCAATGGATAGAAGGTGTGTCTATGGGCTCGTCTCTTGACCCGTATTATACCAATGAATAGACAGTGTGTCTATGGGCTCTTCCCTTGACCCGTATTATACCAATGGATAGACGGTGTGTCTTAGGGCTCGTCTCTTGACCCGTATTATACCAATAGATAGACGGCGTGTCTATGGGCTCGCCAAACCTTAACATTTTAATATCATTCAAAACAAGCTAAACTATTTGTATCCTTTTCACCAAAGAATAGTTCATCGGTAGTGCCAATATTTGGGTTCTGGACCTCCGCGTCACAATTATATAACTATATACCGGAAACCCACCCACACGGGCCAATTCATACACTGAGTTTGTTTTTAGCAAAGGTTCAGAAAAGTTGCGTGAATACGCCCACTGTTTCGTGTTCATAAGATATGCCTTAATCTAACAAAGCTCACCAAAGAACTTGATGATATCAAAGAATTTCTTGTGTCACGCGGTTTTCAAAAATTGATTACTGTCGTCTTTAATAATTTAACGATGTAGGAGGCTAATGGAAGGCAATAGGACGACCACACCCACATCACTATCAGTTGACAGGAGATAAGAAAATTCATTCCGTTCTATACATTATTTAATTGATGAAATGACGATTTTTGTTCGTTTGTAAATATCCAACGACTATAGCAAAACAGATTACAAATAGAAATAAAATAAAATGCATTGGTTTTTTAATTTACTTAGCTAATGTATTGTGTTTGTTTGTTTGTTTGTTTGATTGGTGTTTGACGTCGTATTCAAGGGAATTTCACTTATATGACGACGGACAAAATACAGAACATCACAAACAAATCTGCTTCCCGTTACCCTTTAGCTCCGAGAACACTAGGGCAACAGAAAGCAACCTCTTTTCTCGCCTCTTATGATCGACCGTAAAGCAAATCGGTTTCATCTTTGAATTTATTAGCTTTGGTTATGTATAACAACATGCATTATAACTTTGTATTACATTTAGGTTACAAAATTATATTGATGTGTAATTGTCATCCCGATAATTAAGTTTAATGACATCAGATTAATAAGATGCAGTGTTGATAAACTATGATTATATATTAGATACGGCAGACAAACATCGTATGATAGCTAGTAGCTATACTGTTAAGACAACGTGTGACATATATTTTTTTTTTATAATCTTTAAAGTTGTATCAGATAGTCACATTTTATATTATTGTTCTTGAAGTGGATTTTTGAGTAGCAGAGATGAAAAACCTTAGTCTCGTTTAGTTTACATGTTGCATTAGATAAATGTTTTACTTTACAGGAGGCAGTTTACTTTTATTGATAAACAGAATCAATTTTAAACGTACTTGATATGATTTATAATGGTTATTTGGTTATTTGTTTTAAAACGAGAAACACAGAAGGTTTGAAAAAGTTTCCTGTTGCCTTGGTGCCCCTGGACTTAATAGGCTACATGGAACCGGTATGTATATGATGCCATTTCCTTTCGTCCTGTTTTGCCTTCTTTCGTTGCAGTTTGTACGCCGTCGTGTGAGTGGAATAACGTTAAGTACGTTGTTAAATTCGAATCAAATAAACAAAACATAAAGTAATAGCAAATGTCTTGTATAATATACATGTAAGTTCACTTTCATGGAAACAAGAACTTACAAGCCAACTTGGTTTAACTTTCGGGTAATCAGAAATAGGAAACAAAAACATATCTTTTAATGCATTCCTACTTTTATTAAGTTATACAACAACGAATAATAAACTGCTTTACACCAACATTTAATAACAATGACTTACTGGCTATAGATATCATTAAATGTGCCAGGGATAGAAAGGGATAGAAGCCCTTAAGATTTCAAGGTAATAAAGTGTGTTTGATGTTTGTTTGATTGGTGTTTAACGTCGTACTCAAGGGTATTTCACTTATATGACGACGGACACAAATACAGAACATCACAAATAAAACAAATGTGCTTTCCGTTACCCTTTAGCTCTGCGAACAACAGGGCAACAGAAAGCAACCTCTTTTCCCGCCTCTTACGATTAACCGAGGAAGCCGAGGGAGTATTCTGCAGGGCCATGGCCCACCCGCTCCCCACGGGGGTCAAGGTAATAAAGAGTCCAGAATAATAATTCATAGTCCTGAAAACTGCACAGGAAATACATTACATCACATCACAGTACACAACTTCATTCAAGCTTAGGACTTCGTTTTGTTTTTTCTATGATCTGTCAGTTTGTCTTTATATATACAGATAATTTATAATCACAACAAGGTTGAACTATTTTGTTTAGAACCTCAAACCTTCTGTACACACTGATTTAAAACACTATATAAACCTGGATTAGCCACTTCTCCGTCACTCCCCTACCTTGTCACCCTCAAATGATTGTTTGTTTGTTTGAGGATTAATGTCAAACTCAAGGGTTTTTCACTTCTATGACGGTGCGTTGTCTACATCACACTGTTTCCTGTAAATTACGATGGAAAACCGAGAGGCAGGAGGTTTCTATCTGGTTTTCCACCTTTTAAATGCAAGGGTCAGTGTGAAGTGGACAACCCATCGTCATATAATTGAAAGACCCATAAGTACGACGTTAAACACCAATGAAACAAAGCACTAAGCCACTGCCGCGGGCCATCTTGAAATGAAGCCCTTTACATTATATAATTAAGTCAGTTGACTCACACGTTAGGGAGATTTTCTGTTGTGAAAGTCTCCTAAACAATCGGCTATTTTATAAGGCGGAATCCATATTCCACCTTATAAAACAGCAATCAATAAACCAGGCAACTGCCCTGTGACTAAATTTTCGGTAGAACGCATTCATTTAGATTTTAAGACTATAAAAAGGACATACTCATTTTCTACATCGGTTACAAAATCTAACAGAGAGAAAGAAATAAATTATTGGGTTAACCATACTATTTATGAAAATCATGTAGCTTAGCAGCAAAAAAATATGAAGTTGATCGGCAGTTAGAGAGGCCGAAAATACAAAGAGCAGGGCAAGGAATCCGACGTAAGGAAGATTACACACTGAAAAACAGAAAATTATCCCAATGACCACTTTTGTGGACACGGACCGTACGGTTCCGTTTCGGGAAAAGTTCAAAGCAGATTTTTTTCTCAATTTTATCAGCTTACTGAGATGAAACCCAGCGATTAGGAGTAACGGTACGACGTACCCTAGAAAACATATCATTCCCACAAAGATTGCATACTGAGGTTGGAAAACACAGAATTTATATGCGCATGAATCAACGGAAATTGTTCCCCAACTAGCTGCTTGATAAATAAACCCATTTGCAGCACTCGAAAAAGCCCAAATGCATAAACACACAATGGTCATTTTCCTATTTGAAAGCCACAATTTTGTCCATAATGGATGCACCAACAAAAAATATCGTAGGACTGCAAATGTCACTAAACTATATGCACTTACGAACAAAGTAGACGTTGACGTAAAATAAGAGAGTATGCAGGTCAAATCTGAATACTTGTTGGTGTATACGGACATCATTTGAATCATGGGACCAACAACTATAAACATTAGATCGGAAAATGCTAGATTGGCTAACACAATATAAGTGGGAGAAGACCTCAAGTTTCTTCGCCTCAGCACATTGACCAATAGCGATATGTTTAACCCACCACCCACTAAAATCACGATTATGGACAAGTTCAGTATTAGATAGGAATAATAACTATCAAAATTCATAAAAGGTAATTCACTAGAACTATTAAATTCACAGCTGTTCATTGTTTCTATATGTAGTTTCGTTGTTTACTAACAAATATCACTGAATACAATTGGTCAATGTGTGCTCTTTACACGCCCAATCCTCCATGTGTGGTGTGTACACGTCTAGATCTATCCGTGTGTGCTCTTTACACGGCCAATCCTCCATATGTGGTGTGTACACGTCTAGATTTATCCGTGTGTTCTCTTTACAAGCCCAATCCTCCATGTGTGGTGTGTACACGCCTATATCTATCCGTGTGGGCTGTTCACAGGTCCAGATATGTACGTGTTTGTTTTTTACACGTCGAAATCTCTACTAGTCTGCTGTTTACACACCCGAATCTCTCCGTGTGTGCTGTTAATAAAACATTTGTGATAGGTTCGACTGAAACTCTTTGTATTGGTAACTCCAAATTGTCTGCAGGTGACCACAGGTACTGAACACTAGAAAATGATGTAATCACATTCAGAACACTTTATAGTGTACAAACATATCAATTGCCATTTGATCTTTATATTGATAATTAGCTTGTCAATGCAATGCTTTGATTTTTCACTTATGCGTATACACAAATTTCAGACATTCAGGAATAGATAGAATAACACAAATACTGTAGGTTATACTGAAACCAATGTCTCTGCAGGAGCACAACTGTGTATTTAATTGGTCCCCTGGACAACGGCTGTGTTTGATTGCGGTCTTTTCTCCACCAGTAAACAGAAGGTGCGTATCATTGTCGCCAGGAGAAAAGTGACTACAGTATGTCTAAACACAAAATGTTGACAAATGAAGTCATATACATTATTTAGTGCTGCATTCCGGCTCAGGGTTTGTTGAAAAGCGCGAAATCTTAAGTACCATAAAACAAACCTTTATCCATATGAGATTAGATTATATATAACTAGTGAATATGGAATGTGAGTAAGGACAACACAGATGCGGCGTAAATCAGACTCATTTCTATAGGGTACTGGAAAGTTCCAATAATGTTTTCAGCATCATCACCATGAAGTTAGATGGAGCACAAGCTAGTTGTTTGGTATCACAGCAACTTTCCATTAAAAGTAAATGTCGTTATTTAATATTCGAGGGTATGTTACTTGTCGCCTATCAATTTCACTGCTTTAATCATAACACATCCAAAATAGGCTCACACTGTTCTTTAAGCTGTCTGTACCACAGGTTTCAGAGGGATATGTGTGTAACACCCCGACTTCTCGAGACATGGTGTCCTGACGCGAAACTTTATTCGACGCTTGATCCATATTTCAAGTCAATCAACGATTAGTTCTTCCTTCTAGTTGTAGTCAATCAGCAGAAACGTGACCACGGTGTCTTATATCCCTCTGATATTGGTCACAAAATTGAAATACATCAAAGATAAAATTAATATTGTTGTTCACTGCTGTATACCATGATATTCCGGCAGAGACGATACACTATTTGAAAAGCGGCACATGTTGAATTTTCATTTCGTTTTTCTTCAACTCGCTTTAATATTCGTCTGACCGCCGAAACGCGGTAATTGTCTCGCGGCTGACTGGATGACTGGAGACAACAGAATCGCCTGGGGAAGATGGTAGCTCGCTCGAACAAGAAATACAACGACAGAGTTGAATACAACAACTTAACTATCGCGTTTGGAAGTAAATAATTTGCATCAGTATTTTGGCTTTATTTGCGTTCCTTTTCTATTTGTTTTATAGTGATGTCGAGTTATGATTATGGTAATGCACTGCTTATCTCTGAGAGTTGGCAATATTTAGTGATACTAAAAGCTTTATGTTTACTTTATCATTATTATCCGGCCAGTGTGCCCAAAGCAAGTAAACCATAATAAATTAAAAAAGAATCGCTGCATGCACTCGGAAGATACAAACAAACAGTGGATTGATAAACCTGTTTATAAAACCTAGCATCCTTCAATAATAGAGTATATATGCCTATTAAAAAAATCTATTGATTAATTGATTGGTGTTTTACGGCGTTCATAAGGATATTTCACTTATATGACGGCACTGAATTTCAAAAATACTTGGTAATCGACGCAATAAAGATGTGAAGTTTTCATAATGTTGGGAAGTTAATTTTCCTCCAGTGCTAAAATTAGACAGCAGTGTTCAAACAAACTATCCTTAACTAGAGGAAATTGAAGAGTATGGCGAGAAAATCGATGTAAGGGAGCTTGCGATAGAAGATGGTATTGCTGTACTAGCCGTTTCTGTAAATCTAAAGGACATATCATAGTTTAAGTATAAATAGACATGACGTATATTTCAAAAGTAACTCTGTAAATATAACATAGTGATGTTGATAATTCGTATTTATAATAACTGTAACCAAAAAAAAAAGCTTAAAAGATAACCCCATGTTAACAGCAGATATGACTTGGCTAATAAAGTTGCTGAACGCTATCAGAAAATGTTCTTTGCAGAAAGACTCGATTTTTTCATAGGTTAACATTAGGCGGAATCGGCTTACCGGATAGCACGAAGACAATATATCTTACTTGTTATATCTGTGAATGTATGAACGTCATTGGTGTCTGTTTGTTCTAAATAACGCCTCACCGTGCCATTTTTTTCTAGTTTCCGTTTGTGCATCGGCTATAAACGTTAAAAGGCCAAGCTGTCGGTTTTCAAAGAAATATATACAGTGCCTTTAATCCTGCGGAAACAAAACAACTCATTCAAATGAGCTCCCAGCCTGAAAATTATCTGCACAGTTTACATTAGGCTGAAATTAATTACAGAAAATAGTAGCAAAGCTGCATAAGATTTCCTTACGTTGTAAAACATAACGAAAATCGGGTCCAAAACCTGTTAACTAAAATGAACAAATTGCTGAACAGTAAAGATAAAATGTATTGTTTTATTCAACAAAACTCTAGAAAGGATCAAATTGAAGAACATTAGTTAGTAAAGTGTGTATTAATTTTATTATCAATCAGTTGATAAGTAACTATCTACAAGTCATTTTGTAATCACAAACACCCAAACTTGTACTTTACCATAAACTAGAACGATGGCCAAATTACAAAAATAGTATCATATTATTTATCAATAGACTACAGACTTTGGATTAACTTTTTACGGGCAGTTATCTTCCTTGTTGCAAAGTTAATTTCCTCTAATGCTAAGCAAATACAGCATTGCTACCCTTCAAACAAACTGTCCTTAGCCAGAGGGCAAATTAATACCTGTATACATAGCATGCAATTTGATACTAGAATATAAAGCAGACATTCATCTTTTACTGTTTTTTGAGTAGTTGACACGTCACTATCTACAGATCATTTTGTATGAATAAATACCCAAACCTAGAGGAATATCCTTTACCGTACCATATTATGTAATCTGTTATTTAGTCCTCATTCATTTTGTGTGTTTCAGATCTCCATCATTTCTGATGTCGAATAAAGTAATTGATGTCTGAAAACAGTATTGCCTACTCATTTATGATGGAGATGTGTTCCAACCAGTGACAATCTTACATTTCAAGATGCCTGTGGTGAAATGCCCTGTTCCTGGATGCCACTATGAAACAGAGGATCTCGACGCTGTGGTAGTAGCTGCACTTCTCACGACTCATGCAATTGTTCACACCATGTCCAACGCAACCTCAGCCAAAGTTGAAAAAGTTAAACGACCGACGATATCTTCTTCTGGCTCAAGCAAGACTGGACTTACTTCACATCTAGATGGAAAGAATATGTACGGGCAACAAAAGTCACGGGAGAGGATCTTGTGGTTCAGCTGTTAGAGTGTTGTGATGAGACATTAAGTAGAGACCTGACTAGATCAGCAGGTGGTTCATTAACAGCCAAATCCGAAGAGGATGTACTCAAAGCCATGGGAATCCTCGCTGTTCGAGAGGAAAACACAATGGTTGCACGTGTCACTCTTCATAGTATGAATCAGGATCGCGATGAAACTGTTCGTTCTTTCGGTGCCAGACTACGTGGCCAGGCCAGTGTTTGCAAATTTTTGATACAGTGTTCGTCGTGTGACCGCGATGAAACTGTTCGTTCTTTCGGCGCCAGACTACGTGGCCAGGCCAGTGTTTGCAAATTTTTGATACAGTGTTCGTCGTGTGACAACGAGGTCAACTACACTGAAGCAATTCTGCGTGATATGCTCACTCGCGGACTCAATGATCCTGAGATACAGCTCGACCTTCTTGGAGATAAGAACCAAGATATGACACTCGACCAAGTCTTTCAATTCTTCGAGGCCAAAGAAGCCGGTAAGCGCTCCGCATCTCGACTTCTTGACTCGCTAGGGACAGAGGCAGCCTCAAGTGCATATCGCCGCAAAAGGAATGCTGCGGTTATTGATACAAGGAAACTTGACAAGTCTGAAGTCTGCTCATATTGTGGCAGAAAGGGCCACGGAAAGCGTGCCCCACTCAACTTCAGGAAAAAAGAGTGTCCGGCTTACGACCATACCTGTAAACACTGTAATCGTGAGAGCCACTTTGACGTCATGTGTCGTAGCAAGAGCAAACCCAAGCTAGACAAGATGGCGAAACCACCAGAGGTGGCTGAAGGTGCTGTTTTCGATTCGCTCTGTACAGTAACAACCAATGACTGGCATCATGGTAAGAAAGTCATCACTCTTGATCATCACCTCTACAGTCAAATGTCTGACATATGGGTTAAGCAGCCTTCTCAACCTCAACCATTTATAAATCTCGCAGTTAAAGTGCTGAAGGAAGACTACCATCACTTCGGATTTACACACGTTCTCAGGTCGAGTCCGAAAACTGCCTCCATCTCCGTTATGGCAGACACAGGTTGCCAAAGCTGTCTTGCTGGAATCAAAGTTATCTACAGACTCGGTCTCACGAAGCGTGACTTGATTCCCGTCACCATGAAGATGCACGCTGCGAACAACAAGGGTATCACCATTCTCGGCGCGGTTATTCTCAGGTTGTCCGGCAAAGACCCAGAAGGAAATCCCTTAGAAACTCGCCAAATTGTCCTATATTACAGACAACTCAGATAAACTGTTCATCAGCAAAGAGGGATGTATTGCACTAGGTATGATTTCCAAGAAATTCCCTTTGATTGGTGAGGTAACAGGCAGTATTACCGAGAACACTTCTCATGTAACACATACTGTGGTGCCTGCAGCCGATGATACAAGCTCCAGTATGATTTGTGACTGCCCCAGGCGGCAACTACCTCCACCTATTCCTATCAAACTACCTTACTCGGCAACTGAGGAAAACATTGCGAAACTGAACAGTTCTTACGTGATTATTATGCATCCAGCACATTTAATACATGTGAGCACCAGCCTCTTCCCCTCATGGAGGGCCCGCCTTTGAAGCTCATGATTGATCCTGGTGCTACACCAGTGGCTCATCACACACCAGTCCCAGTTCCGCTTCATTGGCAAGATGATGTAAAGGCTGGCCTGGATCAAGATGTCAGGCTAGGAGTTATCGAAAAAGTCCCAGTAGGTGAACCCGTCACATGGTGCCGCAGAATGGTCGTTTGTCCAAAGAAGACTGGCAAACCACGTCGCACTGTCGATTACCAGGCCCTGAATACACATGCTATGAGAGAGACGCACCATACACAATCCCCATTTCACCAAGCCAGGTCTGTACCCGAAGGCAAAAAGAAGACTGTATTCGATGCCTGGAATGGCTACCATAGCCTACCCATCAGGGATGAGGACAAACATCTCACCACATTCATTACACCATGGGGGAGGTACAGATACCGCAATGCCCCTCAGGGATATATTGCTTCTGGCGACGGTTATACAAGACGATTTGATGAGATTGTCACTGACATTCCAAATAAGACCAAGTGCGTAGACGATACACTTCTTTGGACTGACGATATCGAGGCAAGCTTTTTTCAAGCCTCTCGGTGGCTGGACATCTGCGGCAGACACGGGATCACCCTTAACCCAGATAAGTTCATATTCGCTCAAGACACTGTTGAATTCGCGGGCTTTGAGATTACTCTTGATAGTGTCCGACCATGCAGAAAGTTCGTCGAAACCATATTAGACTTCCCGACGCCATCTAACATCACTGATATGCGCTCATGGTTTGGTTTAATCAAGCAGGTATCCTACACATTCAGCATGGCAGACCGCATGCAACCGTTCCGTCAGCTGTTAAAACCTGGAACACCATTTCGTTGAGATCAACACCTAGAAAACCTGGTCCAAGAATCCAAGTCTGTCATCGCCAGTGAAATCGAAGAAGTTGTAGCATATTTGACAAGTCCAAACCGACATGCCTAGCTACTGATTGGTCAAAGAACGGCATCGGGTTCTGGCTGTTCCAAAAACATTGCCTATGCCCTACTTCTGTGCCATTTTGCTGTCGTGCTGGTTGGAAAATCACCCTGGTTGGAAGCCGCTTCATCCGTTCAGCCGAGTCACTATACGCCCCGGTAGAAGGCGAAGCATTAGCAGTAGCTGACGCATTGGAAAAGGCCAGATATTTCGTCCTCGGATGTGCCGACCTCACCATAGCGGTTGATCACAAGCCCCTGCTGAAATTGTTTGGGGATAGGTCATTGGAAGATATTTTCAATTCTCGCATCCGCAACTTAAAGGAAAAGACATTACGCTACAAGTTCAAAATGATTCATATTCCAAGCGCTAAGCACCGTGCCGCTGATGCCAGACTCTCGTAAAGAACTTCCAGATGAACTACGAGAATTCCACAAATTTAGCGATGACCTATACATGGTTGATGGCGTCATCATATACAAGGATCGCATTTTCATTCCGCCATCCCTTCCAGAGGATGTACTCACTGCACTCCACTCCGCTCACCAAGGAGTATCATCAATGATGTCGAGGGCTGAGGCGTCCGTATTCTGGCCAGGAATCACTCCGGCTATAACAGCCCTCAGAACCAACTGTAACCACTGCAACCGCATGGCACCCTCACAACCGAGTGCACCTCCCACTCCCCTCGTATCTCCAGTCTATCCTTTCCAATGCGTATGTGCTGACTTTTGTCACTACAAGGGCGTCAACTACTTAGTAATCGTTGACAGATATTCCAATTGGCCAATAGTCGAGATAACCTCCGGTGGTGCATCGGGACTAATTGAGTGCCTGCGGCGCACATTCGTTACATATGGAATTCCAGATGAGCTATCATCTGATGGTGGTCCTGAGTTCACTGCATCGACCACCAGACAGTTCCTGAAGACATGGGGTGTTCATCATCGCCTTTCATCGGTTGCATTCCCGCATAGCAATTGCCGAGCGGAGGTAGGAGTCAAAACCGTGAAAAGATTGATCACTGACAACACTGGGCCAAGTGGCGAACTCGATACTGACGCCCTACAACGGGCAATGCTGCAGTACCGGAACACCCCTGATAGAGACACTAAATTATCTCCTGCCTTGTGTGTCTTTGGTAATGCAATACGGGATTTCATCCCAATCCTTCCTGGTCGTTACCAGCCCCATGACACCTGGCGCGATACTCTATTAATGAGAGAGGAAGCCCTAAGAAACCGCCACATGAAGGCCGCCGAAGGCTTTCTGAACATACCAAACAACTGCCACCTCTTGTCGTCGGCGATCAAGTCAGAATTCAGAACCAGACCGGACAGAACCCACTGAAGTGGGATAAAACAGGATGCGTTATTGAAGTCCGCCAATTTGACCAGTATGTTGTCCGTGTGGACGATCAGGCAGAGTAACTATCCCAACAGGAAATTTCTTCGCAAATACTCTCCGGTGGACCAACCCACAGCTAAAATTACTATTGATACTGACTTGAAACTGAGACCGTCGCGAGAAACGCATGTCATTCCGACTAAACGGACTGCTGTGGCAACGGACCCTGTCAGCCTGATGCCACCACCAGCAGCACGCATTGAACAGGATGGACTTGTTTCACAGGACTTTGGTCTATCAACTGAACATCATTTCTGATGTGGAATAAAGTAATTGATGTCTGAAGACAGTATTGCCTACTCATTTATGATGGAGATTTTTTTTATGTATGTCTTGTTACCAATAATTCTAATTTCGTCCGCTGTAAGTATTTTCATAATGCTGTAGCTCCAATGACATCATCATATCAACACAAGAATAGCCTTCAGATGTAAACAATAAACTCGTGGAAGACTCAGTCATATGATGAAAGGAAATCCATGCGAGTTACTGCGGTACCTGTTTCGTTATCCGTTTGATAACTAGAAGACCGAGGTAGCTAACTGATAAGAGAACTGTATGAAACAACTAGGAACTCAGGGATATAAGGAACATAGGGCCTACACACTGTATTTGTAAGCCACGACGGGCATCTACATTTTAGCGCGACTACAGCAAACAGAATGGGAACATAGCAAATTCAAATGTGTCTCCAAACAGTGGAGAGCAGTGTACGCTCATGAATATTCAATATCGGCCGGACTGGGAAATGAGCTCTCCGTCAGAGATTATTTACGGTACCGGTACGGAAATGGCCGAGGATGTGTAGATTATGCCTATATCGTACAATTTTCCTCAGGCCGCTAGAGGAAACCCAGCCTTTTTTTTTTTGTACACTATTTGCAAAACCGAAACCTTGTTTGTGTGTTTTAGACTGACTAAGCCTACATACATGCGTAGGGATTACACCCTGCAAAAAAATATGACCAAAAGACCTTGAAAATATTAATTGGGCTGTCAGAATTATATGTTGTCACGTACACAGTAGATGAAGATACTGACTGAGCTTTAAAAATCGATTTTTAGGCATGATCTTTGAAATAAAAGGGCAACTGTAGAATTGGTCTGTCACCAATCTGGCAAGCGATAATAACTCGCTCGCGACTAATTATGCGTATAATTTCCCCCCTAATATGTCTTCTATGGTCATGTAGGAATGAATTGTTTCCATGTCCCAGGCGGGTCATTGACCCTCGTCTGATAGAGCTGTGATTACTGGCCCAGGGAACTCCTGATAATTCTGATACAATTAAACAAATTACACAGAATCTTTAGCCAGTGTGATCTTTTCCTCCGCAGTACTCCTGATACAGCCAACTCCCACATAGTCTTAAGCCATGTGATATTTTCCTCCGCAATACTCCTGATACAGCCAACTTCCACATAATTTTAAGTCATGTGATCTTTTCCTCCGCAATACTCCTGATACAGCCAAATTCAAAATAATCTTAAGTCATGTCATTTTTCCTCAGCAATACTCCCGATACAGCCATTTTCCACATAATCTTAAGTCATGTGATCTTTTCCTCCGCAATACTCCTGGTGCAGCCAAATTCCACATAATCTTAAGCCATGTGATCTTTTCCTCCACAATACTCCTGAGACAACTTCCACATAATCTTAATTCATGTGATCTTTTCCTCCGCAATACTCCTGGTACAGCCGAATTCCACATAATCTTAAGTCATGTGATCTTTTCCTCCGCAATACTCCTGATACAGTCAACTTCCACATAATCTAAAGTCATGTGATCTTTCCTCCGCAATACTCCTGATCTAGCCAACTTCCTCATAATCTTAAGCCATGTGATCTTTTCCTCCGCAGTACTCCTGATACAGCCAAATTCCACATAATCTTAAGTCATGTGATGTTTTCCTTCGAAATACTCCAGATACAGCCAAATTCCACATAATCTTAAGCCATGTGATCTTTTCCTCTGCAATACTCCTGTTACAGCCAACTTCCACATAATATTAAGCCATGTGAACTTTTCCTCCGTAATACTCCTGATACAGCCAAATTCCACATAATCTTAAGTCATGTGATCTTTTCCCCCGCAAAACTCCTGATACAGCCAAATTCCACATAATCTTAAGCCATGTGATATTTTTTCCTCCACAATAATCCTGACACAGCCAACTTCCACATAATCTTAAGTCATGTGATCTTTTCCTGCGCAATACTCTTTATACAGCCAAATTCCACATAATCTTAAGCCATGTGATCTTTCCTCAGCAGTACTCCTGATACAGCCAACTTCCACATAATCTTAAGTCATGTGATCTTTTCCTGCGCAATACTTCTTATACAGCCAAATTCCACATAATCTTAAGCCATGTGATCTTTCCTCAGCAATACTCCTGATACAGCCAACTTACACATAATCTTAAGTCATGCGATCTTTTCCTCTGCAATACTCCTGTTACAGCCAACTTCCACATAATCTTAAGTCATGTGATCCTTTCCTCCGCAATACTCCTGATACAGCCAACTTCCACATAATCTTAAGCCATGTCTTTCTTCAGCAATACTCCTGATACTGTCAACTTCCAGATAATCTTAGGCCATGTGATCTTTTCCTCCGCAATACTCCTGTTACAGCCAACTTCCACATAATCTTAAGCCATGTGATCCTTTCCTCCGCAATACTCCTGATACAGCCAAATTCCAGATAATCTTAAGCCATGTGATCTTTTCCTCCGCAATACTCCTGTTACAGCCAACTTCCACATAATCTTAACTTGCTTCCCAGTGATGTGAGGTTGATCTACAAATATATACATAAATTACGTTCGACTTCTTTGAAATAGGACGTTCAATGCATAGCCTTACTTATATTTATTGCCCTCATTCTTATACGACTTTAGTGCCTTGGCTTTGTATCTATGCATTGCCATGGATACTAAGAGGCCCTATATATTTCTACTTGATATTTGTCAAACTTGTGGAAATGCACATAATTTTTTTCCTGAACTATAATGCCTTGTGATATATTACAATAGCTTATTTTTACCTAAAGTCTGAATATATGTTCAGTAATTTTGAACACACTCCGCGCACTGCCACCTTGTGGCGTCGGTCCATTCGCCTTTTGGACATAAAGGAAGCATACGATTGTCTCCCCTTCGTACAAGCTGTCACCGCCAGAACATTTGAACAAGATGGCGGGCAGAAATCCAGGGCGTAGGAAAGAAATGCCAGAAAGATCTTGCAATGTCGTATTTGAAGGAGGGTTATCATCTGACGCACGTTCTGGGTTACTTTGCCAGTTCCTTAAACACATTATATTTCAAAGAAATCAAATTCCACTACCAGTGGATAACATTAAACGTGATCTTAAAAGGCTTGAAGACGACAGTGGACAGGTTGGTTACAACAACAACAGCAGCTTCGATAGTGTTTGCATTGTAAACTACTCAAAACTAGACTGGCTTTTGTCAAAATGTATATTTGAATACGTGATAAGGAGTATAACGCTACACCAATGCATCAGTGTTGGTCTACTGGTGCTAAAGACTTTATTTGTGAATGGTATTTGATTCAAATCAGTAAGGCCATGAGAATGAAAGTTCATGTTTTGCGTCCGAATGATTTTGAAAAGATACGAGGCTTTTTTTCAT
>JARFOD010111178.1:0-15434 GCA_031763545.1 Mopalia muscosa
TATAGCACCGGAATAAATTTGTAACACGGTAAAAGTAAATGGCATGACGGTAACAGTGTATGACATAAGTGGTTGGATGAAGTGTTGCTCTTTGGGATCAGGATCAGGATTGTTCATCTTTAAGTTGCCAGGAACATCTATCCATTGAGCTGATACGACGTAATACAGGTGAAAACCCCCTCAATACGGCGTTAAACTCCAATCAAATGAACAAACATAATTAAATTACATGGTACCTGGGAAACACAAATATAGTAGGTGGCATCCGGATGATAGTAAAATCAGGTGACATTGGGGCTACTCAAATTACATACCACGGTAACAGTATATGTATCTGGTGAAACATAGCACCGGGCCAGGGGTTATAATATATGACATTATTAATGAAGATGGTACCAGAGCAACAGTAAAGGTAGATTACATTCGGGCAATGGTAAACCATGTCAGCTGTGAGTCAACATGGAAGGTATCCCTCAATTTTTATTATGAGCCATTAACATTTACGAGTTACATTTTTGCATCCTCTGACCAGGGCATCAGGAATCTTACACTTACCACCAACAAGATCACCACTAAAGATCAAAGTTCAGCACCAAAGTGACCAAATATCAACAGTGTGATAACTCAACTCTAATTCAATTGTGAGTATTTTAAGGTGAGCGATACTTTCATGACAATAATGTCAATTTGAAAGGTCGTTGCCTTCAATAGAATGTATCAATGACACCATAGGCGATAGACGAGCTTTTCTGAAATAAGGAGAGAAAATAACACACGAATAGCATCATGGCAGTGCACAGGCTCGATGTGACAACTGTAAAAACAAAAACAAAAATGCTTAAGCTGTATTATTTTATTAAAGAGGCTCTATCGTTGAGAGCACAGACATCTGTATTATAGATCGATTGTAAAAACATACACCTGTGGGCATTAAAGCCATCTTGAACAATTGCTGTATATTATGTATGTGATGGGAGAAGGGTTATACGGCCCATTCCTGAAATAAACTGAACTGAACTGAACTGAATTAAAACCGAAGAGTCATCTTATGTTCAAGATAACTCCCAGAGACAAGCTTCTTACTGAACCTTAATCTTGAGTTGTACTATGGGTAACCTACAGACATCTTGATATAAGTATATACCTGCCGCAAACAGGTTTTACCTTAAGAGCTTTTCGTTGTACATATTCTGTTTTTATCTGGGAACCTTAAGTGGATTCGGGTTACTGCCCGGAATAATTCATAATAATTCGCCCTCAGTAACTGATATAAGTCTCTTAAGCGTACATAATTGACTTATACGTACTTATAGTGTTGATAGAATGTTGGTGGTCTCTAGTTAGCAGTAAGAGGAGAAGCTATAGCGTTTAAATATAGCAAATTATGTAATTTCTCTGCCTAGTATCTCGACGCAGAGCTCAAATCTAGAATTAGGTAGAATTTCCGGCTTATTATGTGAAAAAATAATGACAAACACTTTGTACATTTTGGCATTCAAGCCTGTCTTGAGTATATCTTAATTCTGGCGGGTAAATTTCCAAATTGAATCAATTTTGTATCTTTCTATTAATTTTGTAAGCCCCTTTTATGTGTGGAAAGAGGCAATTACCGCTATGTTACTATCCCATGCAGTATAGGCAAAGCATATCACGTGGCGACGATAGTTTTCTTATGCCTGAAAAAATCATCGTTCGATTAACCTAAAAAGTAAATAACATGGCTGTTAGAAATTCTCGCGCTCCTACTTTCGTTTTCTTACAAGGGTGGACGCGGCACGACAACCGATATTTGATCTGTGATTTTGCTCTAGTGCTTAGTTTGCGGGAGCTTACGGTTGCCCTGGCGCTGTCCGATTTAAAATGGAACATGGTGGTACATTTGTAAAGCTCTGATCTCCGTTCCATTTGTTTTTTTTATATGAAAATTAATATGGCTTAAACTAATGTGTCATTGGTGTTTAAAGCCATAGACATATACTCAGCGATATTTAATTTACAAATGATACATTGGTAAAGCTCAGTTCTCCATTCCATTTGTCTTGCTATATGGAAATTAATATTGTTTAACGTGTTTGGTGTTTAACGCCGTGGGCATACACTCAGCGATATTTAATTTACGAATATAGGCCCATATCATAACGGTCTGATCCAATGTATAAATGCTAAATATTTTGTTTTGTAATAAAATAAATGCTCCTTCTTTCCTAGATAAATACAGTATTTGTGACTGTTTTAAACATACCGCCTTCAGCGGAGGGTTTACAGAACAAGATATTCAAGTTAAACTAAAAGTTTGTTCGGTTTGTGGAGTTCAAAAATTAAAAATAGCATGAGGGGCAGCTGCACCATGGCAACAGGAACCTCCAACCAATCATAAAATAGCACGAGGGGCAGCTGCACCATGGCAACAGGAACCTCCAACCACTCTTAACCTAGTGTTTTACTGCCAACCTAAAGGAGTGGAATCAATAGTCAGGGGCCCGTTCCACAAAGAAATCTTAGCCTTAGTACATCTTTATCAATTCCACAAAGAGATCTTTGATAAACATAATCATCATGGCAACATGGTACCTTCAGTACTCGTCTCACATTTCTGAACAACCTCGGCCATTTCCGTGTACCAGTTCGGAAAGTGTCGAAGGCTGTCCTTATACATGCTCGTCTCAATGACAACTAAGATGAACTTATATTAAGTTATATGATATCGCTTTCTGGAACGGGCCGTTGGAGGGGAATTTATACGTAAACGTTAGGCTCAGTGTTATTCCCAACATCTTCTTTTCTGTAGTAGTTTGTGTGCTACAACCATGTTCAGGATTGAGAGCAGTGGCTGGAAGAAGTCTCACTTAAACATAGGTCAAATTGTTTGGTACACTAACTCTATATATAAATCAAACTAGATGCGCTAGTAGTGTAACCTACATCTTTTTTCTTTTAGTGCCCTACATTTGCCGAGGTTGAACTGTCTTAAATCTCTAACCTTCTCCAATTAAAGCACATTTATTTTGACTTGTGTGTTTTTAAAAAGATGTTTGACAGTTAATAACCCTAGCTGTCTTGGTTTTCCTACGCCTGTCGACCTTTCTAAGCTATAAACATAATGAAACAATTAATAGCGGATGGCGGGTCAAATAGCATTGGCCGCGCGATTTGTTTTTCTCCGGGACCTTGCGGAAACATGTAGAGCTTTTTCATCCCAAGGAAAAAAGTTAATTTAAAAAAAAAACGGCTTAAAATAATTGGGTTTAATTTGGGAAAATCATGATGTCTATGGGGGTCTTTATGACAATTTTACAATTCCACAATTTCCAAAATAGCTTTGTGAGGCATTTATAGTTGAATTTTAGAAATTATCTATGATAATATTCATTCAGCATATTAATACCATAGATCGATTATGTTGAAATACAACTCGGCTAAACCATGCGAAATGTTGGTTACTGTGGTATCATGAGCACAATTGCCGTTTCTCGCACTTTCTCGCGTTAATTGTCATGTTCAGGGAGTCAGTCAGCGTGTAATCTTGAACGCCACGTGATGTTTTGTCTAGGATAAATGATAATAAAGCCAATATAGCACGTTAATGGGTATCATCTCTAATGCCTGAGATGATGATAGATGCATATAGTTTTTTTTTATCTTTGATCGTCTATCATATCATGTAACCTAGAGACACAGAGTTGAGCGCGTAATTTTAAGTTTTTCCACTTACCGACCCTTATGTGTTCAATAAACTTCTGTCTGATAATGTTTTGTAATCTAAACGCTGTGAAACATTTTTTTTATGTCGATTGCTACCTTAAATTGTCCAGTATCCGTGATAAAAAAAGTGGAACATCACGGTCCAAGTTCATGTTGTCATGCCGCCATGGTCCTATCCTGGTCCCCGTCTCCCACAATGCATCATGCTACGGGGAATTCCAATGTAGGGCAATTACAGGACTAAAAGCGCTGAAACTCAGTATCTAAGATTATGTATACAGTATACATCCGTGGATCTTGTCGTATTTCTGACTTATTTCGTCTATGCTCAGTTTATCGAATTTTTTCCAATTATTTTTTGTCTTTATGTTTGTCGAAATAAAAGCACTTCAGTACTTATGTTAAATCTAAACAATATTCGTCGTAAAATAAAATTTCTTGTATCTTGTATGCGCCATACTATGGTATCAGTTAGTTATATTGTCTACTGCCGTGGTACCTTAAGGGGTTAGTTCGGAGCACAACAGAAACGTCAAAATACGCAAGACCTGTAAATTCATGACGTGCCACACACATCAATAAGCTATACATCTCCTCTTATAGTGCCAACAAATCAACGTGTCAAAGTTTTCCCGTCTCCATGGAAACTTGAACTTAAAACCCTTTTGATTTCTTTCTGTGCCACATCTGGTGAAAAACGTCATATGAGTGATCGATCTTAAATGAAGTGCGGCAGTAAACCCTAATCAAACAACTAAACAAAGAAGCCTACAAACGCCTCAGTATGAGTACGCTCCAATGTGCAGCGCTTTTTTTTTTTTACATATATTTACTATGGACTGGTTAAATGAAGGTTTATATATATATATTTTTAAAAACCCGCTGTATGTTATGAGCGTACAGTATGAGATACTAAGTTACATTTCCTTGTAGACAAACACAGATTTTTCATTCCGTATAATTTAGTGATTATCTTACCTCTGAGAAATCTTCGTTTTATTTATTTGCCTTTGTGTAATATACATCGTGCTCATTCCTATTACACAAAAATATAATTTTAATAAACACGATTCCTTCAATCCGTTGGCTTTATGGGAAGGGGGGCGGATAGTGCCAAATAATCCCACATGTAAAAGTAGATAAAAAGTGCCGTATTCTTTATGCATTTACGCTGTATTTCAGGATATTCCACAACTGTTGACCGATCATTACGTGACAATCATTTTAATCACATTTCCTGTTTTTCCTTTTGGCTTAGGTTGGAATGTCTCTGTATGTGTCCAATATCGGCAGCACGTCATTTGTAGGTAGGTCAGCGGTGATAGCCCTATACGTTGTAGTTTGTGATTTTGCTTGCACCCGATTCCCGAGTCTTTTATCGGCGAAAAAGATTCTGGCATTGGGACTTTACTTTTGTCAGATAGTTATAAACCAACAAAGTCGCATGTGAATTAGGTAACAAGGTGGCGAGAAAACGTCGAAAGCTGACTGCTAGAGAAAGTTTTGGACTATATATGCAGGCGGAAATTGATGAGTGCAAGTAAGAGGCTATATAATGCTAATATCTTGTTTGAGTGGCATTTAGAAGCTGGTGAATTAGTAAGACATGACGACTGTTATGGATGTACAACGTCGCTACCCAATTATATTCAGAAGTTGTACATCCATAACAGTCGTCATGTCTTACTATATAATGCTAGCCCTAAATGACGTCTTACCTTCCCCATTTTCTTTTGGCCACATTATATGTCAGGTATCAACGTCATAACGTGATGCCTGATCATGCTGGAAACTAGTAGCACTCTTCTGCACAGGAGGTACGTTTCCTGTCACATTAAAAGGAACATTTTGTTTGAAAGGAAAATCGAATATCTGGATATTGATGGCTGGTTCATGTGAAATATCAACGACAGATAGATAGATAGATGATCTTTATTTATGAAAATGGCTCGATAACTACTGTAGGTGATTACCTATTTTAAGTAGGTCGAGCGGTATAACAATAAACATCAATTATAAAACAATCATATTAAAGCACATTTTAAACATAGTTACAGAATATATAAATTATTTGTAAAGTTTATAAAATAGGCAAATCAGCCCTTACCATTAAGAATATATATATAGATATATATATATAAAAAAAAAAAAAAAAATAAAAAAATAAAAAAAAAAAAATAAAAAAAATAATAATAAATAAATAAAAAAAAATAAAAATAAAAATAAAAAAAAATAAAATAAAAAAATATATATATATAATGTATGTGTATAATAGTAAAATATTGACTAAGATTCAGTATTATCGATGTAAAGGTTAAACAAGTGTTTTTTACATAACTTTTTAAAAGATAAAATATTTACACAATTTTTCAAATTTTCGGGTAGAGCATTAAATTCAATTGGACCGTTCACTTGAAAAGATGTTTTAAATAATTCTGTTCTCGTCCGTGGTACTGTTAATAATGTTTGGTCAGATGATCGTAAGCGTCTTCCATTAACGTGTTGGCTTACAATGTTTGCCAGATAATCTGGGGCCAAACCATGCATGCATTTATAAACCAATAAAAGTGTATTCAATTTAAATTGATGCTTTAAAGGTAGCCAATACAGTTTCAAATACATCTCTTTGACTGACAGATTAGATTTGCTGTCTAGAACCAATCTCCAATCTCATAGCTCGGCGCTCGACAAAGTATCGGAAATGACTTTCATCGATACTTTATGCCACTATATATATAGGCACCTATATGGAACCGATTTTGAGGCCGGAGGCTGCTTAGAAGGATTTATCGAAGGGCCTGCACTAGTTTCCTTCCAGCATAGTGATGCATAGCGTTATGGCGTTGATACCTGACATATAATATGGCCAAAAGAAAATGGGGAAGGTAAGACGTCATTTAGGGCTATAAAATGCAAGCTTGAGGTAAGGTCGACAACTGTTTTAAACGTTGATTCCGTTTGAAAAGATTTAGTTTCTTTGTAGTTTGGATAAAAAATCAAACCACAAGACGATAAAGCTGTACTGTCAGTATTGTAAATGTTTAAATATGATGATGGTACCTGGTTCTATTTGTAGGTATGTCCGGGGCAGCCTCTGCAAATGGACTGGCCGTTATATGCTACGAGTTTTCTGTAAGTGACCACAATAAGTTTTTATACGCTTTACAATAAAAAAACACCTACATATATTTAATTTAATTGTGGTATAACTAGTCCTATAATTAAGGAGTAAAGTTTTTGCTTATTCAGCCTGATAAAGGCGTAGGCCTATACACAATCCCGGTTATCTGGCATTGAGATAGTTTGGATGTGAACAACGGAATCCGAGTTTTGCTATGACGTCATAATTTCAGGATATTCTACATGTGTTTTGTTCAGAAATTCTCCTTCGTAGCACATGCGTACTTGCTAATTTTGGACAGGTACACATGTTTTATGAATGTGAAAAGAATGAAAATGAGACGCCTTCTCTTGGACTCAAACCTGACCAATCATACATTAAATGTATAAATCTTTGCTGAGGATAAATAACTCTGGTTTTGCGGTTGCGAATAATTATCAATTAATTTTAAATCAGCTTTTTCGCATATATTACTTTAATACCCTATATTAAACTCAGCAAAATTTGTCTAAGCGTATCTCATAACATATATATGACTTTTTCCACATTTATTTTTTCCATGGCAATTATTCCTAAATATGCACGCTTCCTCGCCTTAAATATTTAACATATCTTTATTACTTTCCGGGCAATTATTCTTTCGTAAGCTTTTTCGAATGTATAACTGTTTATCATGCGTTTATCATATTCAAGATGCTGCTTCTTCGCTTATATTACTTTAAGAATTTTTATTACTTTTTTAACCTGCACTGTTACTACTCTCAGGGTACTTTTTTTTTGCAATAAAGCTTCTTCAAATGTATTACTTTATGTAACTGTATTGGTTTCAGGGTATATTCAGTCTGCTGATACTCGGATTTTACTTCGTACCAATATACATAGCCAGCGGGGTAAGTACATGACACTTCCCTCAACTCAGTAAATATACTGTAGCTTTATTACTACTTATTACATGTAAGCTTCATTATTGCGATAATTGTATATACGATATACTATTTTGGTGACAAAGCGTGGCTGGTTTTAGTAATTATACTATGCAGTTTCTCAGGAGAAGCTCTCATGTTCTGCGCGCGTGTTAGATACTGCTTACGGGGATTTCCCTTATTGATAATTTAGATTGATTAAGGATAAAAAAAATCTTGAACCAATCAGAATGCCACAAATAAGAAACGCCCTCAGTAGTCGTTGATATAAATCGTACCGCTAGAATATGCCTTTATAATGACTTATATCATTTTGTTAAACTATTGTCTTGTTTTGCAAAAGTATATAATGTGAACCACTTTGTGGAAAAAAACTTTGAGTTTTTGTCATTCATCAATTAGGCTGATTTCATTGGCGGTTATCTACAGCTTGATTATCAACCGTTTAATAATATTTTTAAGGATATTTTTGTTTTTCTTAATTTTGCAGATTTTCTGTTTTCCCAAAAGAGAATGCAGACTATCTATTTACTTTGAATTAATGAAGGTTCGCTTGTCTCTTATATATATATATATATAGTTTAGTGTCTGAGAATAGCGGAGAAAAATAAGTAAAAACATACTTTGTAATGTTTTAGGCTTTCACAATGCCGGAGTACTTGAAAAAGCGGTTTGGAGGGACACGATGTCAGATCTATTTAGCAACTCAGAATATGCTCTTATTCATCTTCGTTAAATTATCTGTAAGTAAGAAATCAAATAAATTAACTTTATTTATTAATAAATTGAATAATTCAAGTATATTTACATTAAAACCCAACCAAGTTTATAGTGTTATCAACGTTAGTTTACAATGGTTGTTTGTGTACAGATAAACGTTGCACTGATGGGACTATAACGACATTAATCAAGTAACGTAATAAGTAAGGCTTTATGGATTTTTAACTTCTTGGTTTATTCATACCAACGTTTCAGTGCAGATACTAGCACCTTTTCTTAAGCTTGAAAACGGTGTTAGTATCTGCACTGAAACGTTGGTATTAATAAACCCAGGAGTTTAAAATACATAAAGTCTTCCTTATTATGTTATCATCCCAACTTCTAAATGCCACCCAAACAAGTTATTTATCAATTATTATTCATCGCAGATATCACACATAATAGCATGTTTTGTGGACGGACAAGAAAATAAGGATGTTTCTGGCATACCAGAGGATACTTTTGTGTACAGGTTATGGAAAGACGTTAAAACATTTCTCTCCGTGGGGACTTGTTTCTTATATCTATCTAACCTGGAGTTGAATTTCATTGCCATGACAACCAGTATGGTGCGCCATGATTAGCCTGATATATAATTGAAGAGTTAATTAGTTAAAGATGAATACATTTTTTATTCTTGTCTTGGTGGCTGAAATTATGCAAAAACGGTTCAACATAATAGCTCTCATACATTTAGTTGTCGCAGATTTGGCACAAATCCCACCATACGATGCTCGTTTGCGTCAAGGATTGTCGGTTTTTAATATCATAAAGTCATTACTTTATTTGTCATGTTAAACTTGCGTATAGTATTGTGAACGGCATGGTATGTGTGGCACTGCTGTAAGCGACAAGCATTGGCCAATAGTTGTTAAGTGTTTACGAGCAGAACTGTGATTGGTTATTTATATCTTCATAACCTAAATTGTCAAATAAAAAAGTATGCATTGTCCATGTTCATTGTACAATGAAAACCATTGGCTAATGGTTATTAAGTGTTGACAAGCGGCACTGTGATTGGTTAATGTTACTTGTTAATGTTACGCGGTTTATTGCTGGATTTTATCAGTCGGATATCTCTTCCCGTGGGTACAATGTTAAAAATATTCATTGACAATGTTATGGAAAATTTCCATAACGCCTTTAATTTGGAATTCTCCTGAACTTTTTTGGAATTTTTCGTAACCTCTTAAGGATAATCTATAACTGTCGTATTATTTGGAATAATCCTTGCCCCCCACACAAATTCCATGTCGTATTCCTTAAAATTTATGGAATATTCCGGTGGTGCTTTATTCGAGAAATATTCCCTAACTTTTTTCTTAAGATGTGAAGGAATATATTTTATGATTAAAGGGCTAATGAGGGTATTATATGTTAACGAAACGATTCTTTGGTTTATCTCCCTTTTCCTAGGCGGAGATTTACGCCGGTTCTATCATCATTCAGCAAGTGTTGGGGTGGAGTTTATATCCTTCCGTTCTTCTATTACTCATCATCACAGCATTTTATACATTAGTAGGTAAGTCAGAATTTACCACCGTATTAAAGTACGGTAAAAGTGGACAAATTAACAACTATATCCCAACACTGATGCACCTTGTTATTTTTTTTTTCGAATTTATAAACACGGTCAGATATCGTCCGCATTTCAGCAGTGTAAACCTTAACAAGAAAGTAAGATACTTAAGAAAGCTGTACGGCAGGATTTCCACCTCTCCAAGGTGATATATTTTAAATTCATATTTACATATTTATATTTATATTTTGTTTCCAGGTGGCCTAACCGCTGTGATCTACACAGACGTACTACAGACGGTCGTTCTGCTAGCCGGTGCATTTATCTTAGCAGTGTTAGGTAAGCAAATTATAATTATGACTGTCAGGGAAGTTTGATGATCGATTGAGCGAATATATGCTTTAAGCGTAATACGGTGGCGCTATGGTGTCATCTTGACATTCTGTAATCACCATAGCAACGTTTACCCCGTTGCTGTTGTCCGGCATAAGATCAAATTAATGGAAAAACGTATAAACCAATGGGATACTACGTTATTTCAACGAGACATAAACATCCTCCCCCCCCCCCCCTTGAAGGCATCTCCCATCGAAAGCACCCCCCCCCCCCCCGAAAACACCTCCCCCGAAACACGTTCAACTATTGACCAAATAAGTTCATGAGTTGTGTAATGTGTATCTTAGAAACACTGTTTCTTAGTATGTACTCCAGAACATTGTGTCATAGTATCTATTCTCAAAAACATTGCTTTTGCCTGTGTGCCTCCGAAAAGTATTGGCAAAGGAAACATTCAGAAACGTTCTTACCTAAGGTAAAGTTAAACACAGAGAACATTTGAAAAATAAAAAGTAAAAACCGAATTTATGAATTCTCCACAGGCATGGTGGAAGTCGGTGGCTATAGTGCTATGGTCGATGGATTTATGAACGCCATTCCAAACGTAACAACAACAAAAGGTAATTTGACACAATGTGGGATTCCCGAAGAAAGAGCCTTCCATATTTTTCGCCCCATTGACAATGCAGCATACCCCTGGCTGGGAACTCTGGTGGGTGCCAATATTTTATCGGCTTGGTACTTCTGCACCGAACAGGTAAGCCTAGGATTTGCATTATACTAGTTACATCGGTCCACCTCAATACTGTAAAAAAAATTACATTGATAAACGAGGCGGTGCTTACAAAAGAGAGTAGGGACCGTCTGTTGTGCTCTTGGAACAAAGGGTAACTTTCATTTCGCGTCTTGAGTTGTATTTGTGTGTTGCAAGTCGCGCTGACATGCCGCCAAATAGACCAATAATAGACCATGTGTTCTGTGCACATCCTAAAATGTATTGTTTTTTCCATTTCCTCGATACATACACGTAATTTCTTCTATGAGCAAAAGATTAATCACCTCAATGAAATAAATTGATAAAATCTAAACTGTAGGCATATAAACCTCTGGAATACCCAAAAGCAAATATAATCGATTGATTGATTGATTTGTGTTTTATGCCATGGTTAGAGGGATTTTACTCATATTCACTCATACTTCATCAATGAGTGAATCTTGCACAACCATAAAATGTGAAATGTTTTCATAAAGCTGAAAAGTGAGTCTTCTTCCAGTATTTAGTAAGGACAGCATTGCTACTCTTCAAACAAACTGCCCTTAGTCACGGGAAAATCTAATCGAAGTATAGTCAGGATCCCTTATTTTGTAAGAATATGCCTTTAGATTCAAATCGTAAAATTTATCTATTTAGCAGTTTAAGGTTATTATTATAAACGTTGTTAACACTGAAAAAAGCTGCCTGAGACTATAACTGTAATTTGTGTAAGAGAAAAGTTATTTCTCCTCTGCTAACTTGTTGTTTCCAAACTTATCCAAGACTTGCCTCTGATGTTATGGAAGATGGCGCGAAGAAGATGGCAATGGCGCTAAAAACACTTTAACGTATATTCCGCTACCATCATAGAACCTAAGGAAACGCAGCAGCGTTAGTCAGGATTAATTTTCAGCTATTCAGGTCCTTGAAGAATCTTGAGAACATATATGTTCGAAGTAAAAAATAAAGCAATTGATGTGATAACCGTGCTAATTTCATATTGATTAGGTGCTTGTACAGCGCTCCCTAGCGGCAAAGAACCTTAACCACGCAAAGGCTGGAAGTATATTGGCAGGATACATGAAGATTTTGCCCATGTTTTTGATGGTTTGGCCCGGAATGATCAGCAGAGTATTATTTACAGGTAACAATATTAACCCACCTTTTAGACAGCAAATTTCAAGTCGCTATTCCATTTATTTAAGCATATTAAACATAAAACAAGCACAAAATCATTATATGACAATATACAAAAGAAATACAAAAGAAAACAAAAAAAGCATATCCGCAATATTAGCACAGGGTAACAAGCCTTCGCCCAGCAGTAAAAAATATTCGAGGGATCCTAAGTACATACACAACCATCTTGAAAGGTCATCCTGGATGTCGCTACTAGGGCTTCACCTCCGTCGATGGCAAGAGGCCTCCACTGCAGCAGATGTATATCCGCCAGTCGTAGAGAGACCGTATCCATCTACAATATTAACCGAATTATGTGCCGATGGCTATTCAGGCTGCTTTTCGATGGCTATTTAGGAATGGGTTTTTATAAGACATCGGATAGAAATGGCGATATGATTTTGTAGACGGTGCTGACTGCTTTTTTACTTCAGATTTCAAGTCACTCTTTGATATTTACCAAATTAGCGTGAAGACAGCTATTCGGAGTGTTTTAAGACGACATGTTTATACAACATGGCGTGGAAATGGTCACACCAGTTTGTACGCATCATTGACGTCTTCTAGTATTCAAAATCTCAGCTATCTAGAATTTTTCTTAAAACTTAGTTTTTATTTTTTGTGAAAAAACGACCCGTCCCCTTCGACTAGCTAACAGCCAACAGCGAATGTAGCAGACAAACTTTTAATAACTGAACTTTTAATTAACCTCAGGTACCGGATTAACTAAATAGATTTTTAGATACTTCTAGATTCGTTTACACCTTAAGAATATTATTATAGTTACACACCATGCAACAAAACAAACCAAAAAAAAAAGTTTATCCAAAAAATCAAATTTTATCCTCTCCAAATGATACATTGTCGTATCAAGATGTTGACAAAAGTGGTGTAGAATACCTTTTGTACTGATATTTCTGTGCTCTATGTCTAGGAGATGGTAATAAAACAATGTAGTAGAGTCAATGCCGAATGGGGTTCAGTGACGCTACTAGATGGTACTCTAGTGAAAATATCATATCATGTTCTCCAAGTTCGAGTTTAGATTTATCAAAAGCTTTCCGCCAACGATGCATATATAATTAATTTTTTTTTACTTTTTAAATTATGTGTGCTACTGTTACCAAAAAAAGAAGTCTTTGCATGTTTACAAATAGGGTCATCTCCAGAAAAGACCAAAGGTAACAAAAATGTCAGAAACGATGAGATGTTGGGGGAATATACACATGTGGGTTCCGTTCTGCTACTAAAGTATTTTTCATGTATTACAGACGAGGTAGCGTGTGTGGACGAGGCTTCTTGTGAGGCGGCCTGTGGCAATCCACGAGGCTGTTCTAACATAGCCTACCCTCTCATGGTCATCCGACTGATGCCTGTAGGTAAGTATATTTGGCCTCGGGCTAAAACAAAATTCCACTGATACCATAATAAATATTTTGCGTGATGGGAGCACATCAATATTTCATTATACGAAATGATGCCGCATTTACCATTAAAAAAAACTGAACAGTACTTTTCTATGGATTCCTATAGGCAATTCCTGTAAGCACACAGAAGCACTGTTATGATAGGTAAGCACGATTTCACAACTGTAACTTCCTCTCGAATTATACTACTGCTAAACAAAAAAAAACCCAACACTCTTGAACTCGTTGCTTTTCAAGAGTCGTGGTAATGACGAACAAAAGCATCTGTAAAGCTCTGCTGGTAAAAATGAGACAGCCCAGCCAGCCAACTTAATGCAAACTAATTTTACTTGATATGTGTTGAACGCAAAACTGAAAACTTTCACTTCGTTTTATAATTATATCCCAGGTTTAACGCGTTACCTGCAGCAACTGAAGACACATCATATAATAGTGCAAACAGAGCGTGTTTCAGATTGTACAAGAACGTGCAATGGCTGGTGTATGCCACCAATCAAATCTAGCATATGAAAGTCGATCATCACATAGAAATGCAGTATTATGTCGTGTTGTGTCTTTAGACATTCATAAGTGTAAAGAAAGCCTGTGCTCAGAAAAAGTTCCTTTCTTGGTGGCATGGCATTTACCGATGACCATTCATTTTTGTCAGTTTTGACGCAAGATTGTAACAGAGAAAGTAACATATATACTTTGACATTGTTATTATGTTTTTATCCCCAGGATTGCGTGGTCTGATGTTAGCGGCCATGGTAGCTGCTTTTATGAGTTCGCTCACCTCCATTTTTAACAGTGCCAGCACAGTGTTCACCATTGACATGTGGAAAAGAGCTCGTTCAAAGGCCACTAACAAAGAACTCATGATAGTGGGCAGGTAAATTAACACAAAATAAGAAATAATAAATCATTGTCTTGCAAGAAAAGGGAAATATCTGAGCATACTGAACCCGGACTATTCAACAATAGCTAAACATTATGTACTGTTTCCTCAGTTCACTCACCACCTTGTAAAAAATAGTTAAAAAAAACAAAATTCGCAAATCACATAAATTCGGATGCTTATCATTGGTAATTGATTATAGTAATTTACTAGAATATTTAATGATGCCATTCTAAATATGACATGCCAAAAATTGTTTTAAGATTTACTCTTCATCAGGAACTGACTTATAATTTTAGGTATACAAGTGTTTTTGAACAATTCTGTTTTACACAGTCTTCATACCAGAAATATGATATTTCTTAATGAGATAGACTGAAGACAGGAGTAGATAAAGCCTTTCTGTATAAGTTCATGAAAGACATTTTGCATCTCCTAAACAATTTTTGTAGGCCTGGTTTTAATATTGTTCGAAATGAGTAATTTCACACAATCTGAAAAGCATTTTTTTTAGCTTTTCAAATTACTGTCATCTTGACAGTTATACCGGTTGTGTTTGTTTTGTTAAACGTTGTACTTAAAGCGATACTCCCGGCTGAAATGATCCCTATATTCCTTGAAAGGTTACCATAAAATATACCTAAATATGGTATCGACTTCTTTTTTCAGAAAATAACCGGAGGGTTACAGATATATACCTTCCTACGACCACTGGCGGTTGACATTTGGGCTTGGTCAGCTCTGTGCTGACGTCACGCGACAAACACTCTTTTGCGTTAAGGGTTTATAACATGTGTGAACCACATTATAAAATATAATCAATTCTACTTCCTACGT
>JARFOD010111189.1:0-26122 GCA_031763545.1 Mopalia muscosa
TGAACGGTATAAAGTTGTTATTTTACTTTTGAAATTATTGAACGTTTTGTCAGATTTATAATTACAGTATCAACTTCTGAGTAAACAATAAACTGGACTCAGTCATACAGCCAAATGATGGGAAAAACTTTTATTTATGATACATAATACGTGTCTATGACGATAGTAAGTTAACACTATGGATCAGTTCAGAACCTGTTATCCACATATGATAAATCAATTTATTTTCAGGCTTCTGGGATCCGCAGAACACTACAGTGAAATACAGACTATTCAGTGAAATATTTGAAAGGTTGGACGAAAGAGGTAAGACCTTAAATCAAAACCTCTTTAATGATATTTCAAGGAAGCTTAATCCTGAAATTAGTATCAGCGCCATTCCTAGATACTACAACATTACAAAAACACTGAAATCCAAAAGATTGAACATAGATGCTTTTGTGCCATGGATGATAAAGGACATAGCAGTTGGTCCATGGCATAACAGACTCTTTTCTTGAAGATGACAACATGATGGAATGTGTCCCTATCACAAATGCATTAATTGTTGAATTGAGGAACTGTTGGTGGCGGAAAAGGTATAATTGGGGGGTGTTCAATACATGGAGCCCGCGGCCGTGGCTTAGTGGTAGCGAGGTGGTTTTTACGAGGTTTCCTCTCGGTTTTCCACCGTAATAAGGCTGTGTATAGTGTAAAATGGACAATCCGTCGTCATATAAGTGAAATACCCTTGAGTACAACGTTAAACACCAATCAAACAAACAAAACAAACACCTTTGTTACCAGTCGTGTCAAGGTTTTTTCCTTCATCCGTCGGTCTGGGAAGCTGTCATATGAGTGAAATAACGAATGCAATGAGTACAGCCTTTAACTCTAGTCAAACTTTAATCTACACATATACCATGTAAATAAATCAATCCTTTCTCTTTACATTTGGGTTTCTAATAACAACTTGGGATTAAGATGTATACATTTCAGATTTTATTTTGTTGTTGTTGTTTTGCAGGTATTGTCCGAGTTAATAGGCTTTACAGCAGAAGACAGTATTGTAAGTCTTTATCATTAGTGTCATTGATTCAGTGGTCATTGGTACAGTAGTCAGTGTGTTTGACTACTGATCCTTCTCCCTCATAATAATTCCCCAGTGGACCTCAGTTATATGAGGGGACTCTATGGCGGCAGTGGTTATCATTTTGACAAGGTTTTCTCCTGGTTTGTCAACAGAGCAAAGCCTAAACAAACTGTACCTTTAAATATGATGTTATAAAAGGAACCAATCATGTAAACAATCATTTTCTTCTCACTCCAAAGATTATTTGTACTTGATATTCAGTTGTTCACTTCATTGACTTATTATTTTAAGTGACTGGAGTAGAACTTAAAGAGAGAAAACTATAATGCCTCGAGATTTGACATGTTTTAGCCTTAAATCCACAATTTTGTTTTGTTTTTGTAGTTTCTGAATACTTATCAAATGAAGAATCTTTATGTTTTTAGTTTTGTCAAAAGCTAGGAATAACACTACAGTAGTAAAACAAATACTGATTGTTTAAATACCTTTTCTGTTTCAGGCAATCAAGAAGGGTTTAAAGGGAGATAAATCTGTATTAGCTGAGGTAATTTTTTTATAGGAGAGTTTATAACTGATAAATTTAGAATGTTTGAGAGGAAAGGGTTTCAATAAAAAACAATGAACCAAGTGATCTTGAATAAAATTTACTTTATAGTCATTTTAAAATTGAACTAATTATGTCTAAACCATACTTTCAATCAGTGAATAGCTTTTAACAAAGCAGAGTTTGTTGGAAGTGAAACAATGTTGTCTTTGCATTCGGGGAAGATTAACTTTCCAATGCAGCAAACTAATATGCATTTTATAGTATTGCTAGGGAAATTTATTGCTGGAATACACCACAATCATATAAGTGAAATACACTTGGGCACCACATAAAACACGAATCAATTTATCAGTGAAAAAAACATAACTGACAGAAAGTAGTCAGGTATTCATTAAATTAGGTATCACTCTTGGACACGTGACCATAACCTATTTTTTAATGTTCTATACCCAAAACAAACATGTACTTGTCCATGATTGATTCAGATGATTTCGGATTTGTTCAACTTTAGAAAATTCCATGTTAACCCAGAATAGTCAGAATTTTGACACGTTATGGGTTTCATAAACCTTAATATCATTTCCAATCTGATCAAATCAAGCCTGATCTTTAATTGCTTGTACATGTTGTAGTATGGTGGTGTTTTGCATGTGACCAGGGAGCATGTTATGGTTCTTGTCAGATTTAAAAGAATCACAGAGTTGCTTGATTAGCAAACCGTTTTTAATGACTAACTATGTAAAGTGGATTTTTGTTGGACAATCAAGACTAGGTTCTGTGGGGACCCTTTAAATTTATTTTTTGTTTCTAATGCTAATTTGTTTTTGGTCATTTTCAGGGAATAAAGGATTGTCAGCTGAAGTTAATTAACGTGTCCTGTATTTTTTGTGTGGAAAACCAACCTTTCTTCAGCAGGCCAAAAGTCACAGACATAATCACCATTACAAAGGAACATCTTGAAACCTTTTACTCACGAGTTCTTCAGCAAATGTCTCGTCATACTTAGGAAGTCGTGAACTTTTTTTCTACAACTAATATTTCATGGCTTGATTATCAGGTTTTTATTATGAAATCATTTTCTGTAAATCTGCCTTAAAATAAATGCCAATAGCTTGTGAAGTGAACACGCCCCTGTTGTAAATGCTTGATAAAGAGACTGGCCTATCCCCCTGGAAATCTACCATGTTCTGCATTTGTCAAATGCTGTTTGGTGCTGAAATAATCCATTTAAGAGAGTGGCTTCATGTTGTTGACTTGTTAAATCACATATTTCAGCATTCTAGGTCCCGCATTATTGGAGAAATTAATCATCTATTTTATGTCTTAAATCTATTGATTTTTTGTTGTTTTTTTGTTATTATAAATCAGTATTATAATTTAATTATTAACTTCATTCAATCTTGATACAATCTTAATTTGACTGAATTAATGGAAGACATCTACTCTCACTGTACTAAATGGCAATAAACAGCAATAATTTGTTACATTAATTTAAAAACACCAGATTGTGAGCCATTATTTGCTTGTTTGGGTGTAAAGGGAGGTAAAGATGTCATTGCATGACTAACTGAGGATTTTAATATTCTGTAGTTCATGCCTTTGAAGCAAGTCCCAGATCTATTTATAGGTGTGTGTCAGTGTATTCCTCTAATATAACAGCATCATGGAGATGTATTTCCAAAGCAACATAACCATAATGTGGATGTGAAATATTTATATGTTGGAAAATAAGTTTTCATTTCACTAAACATGCCAGAGAACCACATGACTGGATTTTACATAAGCATAAGATATTGATAATCATAGCTAATTATGATCATTTCTAGCGAATATGGTTTTATTCACCAAAATTTGAAAATTTTTAATTAAAACAATTATCACAAGCACAATTGTCATTTGTCAATTTCTTTGCCACATTTCAAGAATAAGCTGTGTATCTTTCATGGTTAAATCTCAGGAATAAGTGAACAGGTTAACAATGTGCTGTACTTAAACCTCTAACTTCCTCTCTTTCATCAAAGCAATCATTTAGATAATCTAATATGCTTCAGTTTACTGAAAATGTGATCAAATCTTTTAAAGCGATTATCTCCTAATAAAAAATGTATAATATAAATGTTAATAAAGAATCCTTGCATACGGTGGAGTTTAACTGTTCATTCATTACCGGTAGGGATTTCGCTTACATGACCTCCATGACCTCTAACAGTAACAGCCACACTAACACAACCATACATGTGAGGAGTTCAGTTGTTTTGGAAATTTAGTCCATTAGGTTCATTTTGAATTCATTTTATTTATAATTTGCTTGGATTTTTGTGTCACATAACTGGTTCTGATTTAAGTCCTACTTCTACATTTCTCTAACTGGAGTGTCAGTGCTACTCAAGGTATAGACAATCCGAGTGTCCACCTGGTGCATGTCAGTGCTACTCAAAGTATAGACAATCCGAGTGTCCACCTGGTACATGTCAGTGCTACTCAAAGTATAGACAATCCGAGTGTCCACCTGGTGCATGTCAGTGCTACTCAAAGTATAGACAATCCGAGTGTCCACCTGGTGCATGTCAGTGCTACTCAAAGTATAGACACTCCGAGTGTCCACCTGGTGCCTGCTCAGCCAAACCCTTTACCCGACTTCGGTTTTAGAACAGTTTCTGCTTTGAAAGCATAAAGATCATGGTACTTTAGGGAGTTTAGATGCAGATTGTTAGATCTTTTACGGTCTAATTGTAATTTTAAGTTTTTGCACCTTACAGCTTTTATGTTTTGAAATAATACTATTCAATTGGATTAGATGGTGCCATATGCGACCTTAAATTGACCAGTAGCTACTTCAAAATTATGTTTTCAAATAATACTGTTCAATAATATTGGATTAGATGGCGCCATATGCAACCTTAAATTGACCAGTAGCTACTTCAAAATTATGGTTCAAGTATCTGTGGCCCACCCACCATTTTCTTCACTCTGGCTGTGAATGTAGACTTCATTTTTTTTTTACCTACTAAAACGGCATGTTTACCTCTCAACAAGATACAGAATCGATACATTGGCATATTAATGGCAATTGCAGGGTGGTTTTTACGAGGTTTCCTCTTGGTGTAACACTGTATTTAAGCAAGGAACACCGTGAGATGGACAATCCATCAACATATAAGTAAAATACCCATGAGTTTAATGTTAAACCTCAATCAAACCAACACAAAAATAAGCCATCGCAGCCATATTGTTATGTCGAAGTTGGTTAAATACCACATTCATGGTATTATAAACAGAAGAGCATGTTAATAGTTAAACTGGTTTCAAATTATTTTCACAACACATACATACAAATGCCAATCTTACTCACTGCATGACGGCCATTTTATTTGGCGGATTTGGTGAAAAGCTATCCAATCGGTTGCCTTACCAGGAGGAAGCTATTTTCTAAGTTTGAAATAAGTCAATAAATCCATTCTCAAGCCATGTGTTTATAACACTTGCAGACATGAATATTATAAAATTATGCAAGAACAGACATATTGTTTTGCAGAATTCAATGCACTCCAAACCCATTTGTCATCTTACTGGGAAGCTACAGTAAAAGTTCTCAGTGAATTTGATGGGACGTCACTTGGCGGCCAATTTGAAACGAAAGAAAAAAACTTAAAAATACTACTGGTCCTAGGAAACAAAACGTCCAATGAAGGCTTATATCAGTTGAAGATAATGGAGTAAGGTTAAGAATTGAATTAACGGGATAGAATGTTTGTTTGATTGGGGTTTACAGCTTTCTTAATTATCAAAAGACAGCAAGCAGAAGATCTACTGCATACGGCCCTAATTCCTCAGAACCCCGGCATTGCTTTGGCAGAAGCTATATTTATTCTTTTGTAAATTACATTACATATGTGTAAGATTGTTTGTTTGTTCGTTTGATTGGTGTTTAACATCGTATTTCACTTATATGACGACGGACACAAATACAGCACATCACAAACAAATCTGCTTCCCATTACCCTTTAGCTCTGAACACCAGGGCAACAGAAAGCAACATCTTTTCTCACCTCTTACGATCGACTGAGGGAGTATTCTGCAGAGCCATGGCCCACCCGCTCCCTCACGGGCTCATATGTGTAAGATAAATTCAATTTAATTCAATGAATTTAAAAGCTCCATTATATTTCAACAATTACTAGTTATCTTGTTTTTTGTTTACACTGGAAATAATTACAAAACAAAACAATTTTTATGAATAAAACATGATAAGTGTTAATTTATTGCTTTATGTAAGGATACACAGGCAGACAGTTGTACAATTTCTACAAAATCTGTTCATAGTTCGTAGGGTTTATTATAAACAACATGCAACACAAACACCCTTGACCCACCCCAAAACATCTGGTATAAAAATAAAGACACAGTAATCTCCCCTTTCTTTACAGCTCAACTGTGGGTGTATTTATGTATAACATGATCAACATTTTCTAAACAGATTTGAATCTAAGTGTATTATTTATAAGCATCTCTTTACTAAACAGAAAACTAGATCTGAACAACATGTAAATACAGAAATTAATTTGATCAAACAGTTAAAGTACGCCATTAGTGGCAATATCATTTCTGGCATTTCATTAAATATTTAATTATTAAAATGTGTTTTAATATTTATATATATCTAATTTTTTTTATCACTGATAAAATCTTGCCAAACAATAAATTTATCAAGGCACATCATTTTAGGTCAATGTATCGGAACAACACACTTGGAATGTTTTAACAGGTCGAATTCTCATTTCTTTCAAGACCATAATATATAAACTCCTGTTAGGTATTGATTTTTGATACAAACTATCTTTTATATTATAAAATTGTTTAGTTTCCGAATGGAATGTTGTTGTGGAGGCAATAAGGTGTGTGTGTAACTATTTATGAGAATTATTTTTCATCACAACCAACAAATTATCATAACATTTTAAAAAATTATAAAATATGCAAATGTAGTCCTTTATGTGAACATGAGCCTACAGAAGACAAGTGATAGATGTAGATGTGTGTGTATACAGTGATATGCAGATATGTGTAAATAATTATACCGGTTTCTTTGTACAAATAAAGGATGCTTGAAAAAGTCTTAAAATATTAGTAATATTCCAGTTGTTACCTACCATAGCATTATTTCAGCACATTTGTTTCAACTTTAATTTTTCAGATATAGTAGGATTTAAATAAAGATGTCTTGGATTTCTATGTACAAAAGACAATGCTTGAGTAATTTTATGCAAGTTTCAAAAGTTTACAGGATGCATTATTTCAGGTGTGTTGTTGTAAGTTGGTGTTCTACACAAATCATATGTTCAGGATTTGGAACAGGATAATTAACAAAGTCAGAAATCTCTAAACTTACGTTACACTCCGTTCAGTTAACACCTATATACACTGTGAAAATCTAATGCCAAGGTACAATGATATTCGTAAAAAAAAAAAACACATAAAAATTAAAAGTGAGAAAGTATAAAGAATGCCCCGCACTTTGAGGTTATCTACACTGCATGCAACATATATTAAAATCAAAATGGCATGTATTTCAATTAGCACATTTACCTAAAGGTATGTAAAACAAACAAAAAAGCGTAAAGATTACACAAATTTGAGAAGATAACCCCAAATATTGAAGTATTATGCTGGGGTTTTGTGCTTGACTGAAACTAATAAGCACTGTTGTTTTACCATTTCCAAAACAGAAATCCACATTGATACGTATAAATGACAAGAACCACAAAAAAGAACAAGACCGTTTCTCTCTACATTGACAGGCTATAATGCCTGCTGTGTGGAATGAATTCCTCCCAAAAGAAAGAGACACCTTTAAGACAGCTAAAATCACAAAAATGCTGGGCATTCTTAAAGGCATCATTGGGATAAATGTCGAAAAGTTCCTTCCATCAAAAATCATAGCTTTTGAATACAAATTTCTTGCAATCCACCCCATAACTAGAATGCTATATGTAGTATTGAATGAAATGTCAATGCAAGGCCTCTTTATAGAAAACATAATATGCTGCTCAGATTATGTAGATTTTTTATATACACAGCTCTGGGTGGATTTAATCATTCTAGAGCCACAAAACTCCCTTCTGAATAAGAAGAGAATGTGAAAACTAGTTTTGTTTCACCTTACTGTCCATTCATTTGAGATTCTATAGTCCTTTGCACTCGAGATGCTTTTGGCTTTTCAGTTGGGGTATTTTCCCCTGCTTCTTTTGCAAAGAACTTCATTTTGTCCCTAAAAGACATTCTATCTGTGCCATTGCCTTTAAGCGGTTGATTCAATTTCTTGGCTTGGATTCTTGATCTGGGGTCGCGGTAAACTTCCTGAGCTCCTACAACCCCTGGAGTGTCCGTCACTTTGTAAGACACATTACTTATGCCTGTTTGTTGTGGAGGGGTCTGGAATACGTCATTGGGACCAGCCGCAGCTGTAGGGCCCCCGTATGAATACCGACTGTTATTAAGTGGAGATTGAGGTTCTAGTGATGAGGAAGAGGAACGATATGAAGGGTGCAGGCTTGGGTCATCTTCACTGCTAACGCTGTATGTATTTATCTGAGTCTCAAGTTGTGTGTTAAAAGATACAGACTTTTTTGGAAACCCTGGTCCGTTCCCCTCGGGCTGACCTCTGAGGGAAGAGTTATTCAGAGGGGGGCCACGATAAGCAGAACTGTTCATGTAATTGGCGGGGTCACCACTTGGTAGATCTTGTGGTCGTATTGACTGCTGATGATGGTGCTGGACATACTCGTAGGAAGACTTTCGCTGGGGAGGTGGAGGAGCATTCAACATCCCAGGGCCAGAGTCCATGTGGTTATTGTTCTGATATGGGGCAAGATTTGATGATTGTGGGGGTTGATAGCTATAGTTTTGTTGGGGAGCCTGGTAACTATGAAACTGATTTGTGTTAGGAGGAGGGTGATATGGAGTAGGGGTCAGATTCTCTTTGGCGAGAGCTTCCATTCGTTTTTGTTCCTCCTTAGCTCTAAGTTGTCGTTGCTGTTCTCTTTCCTGTTCAAGCTGAGCCTGGCGCTGTCTGTTAAATTCTTCCTCTTGTCGTCTGGCTTCTGCTCGTAGAGCAGCCTCCTCAGCATCCCTGGCTTCCTGCATCTCTCGCATCTGTTCACGCTCCTGTTAACCAATAAATATATTTTAATTGTAAAAACCTGACAAGAACAATGCGGATTCCTTCTTAAATTTTGATTTTAGTTCCAGATTAACAATAAAGGTGTTCACAAATAGTTTGGAAATTTACTCCCTGAGGACCAAATCGTTCAGATTTTGACATTAGAGATGAGGATCTCCAAAGGAAGATTTCTAACATTACAAATGGGTTTGGTTAGTATGTAAAAAGCACCTGACATTAATATTGGGCTATATCATCAATGTCCCATCTGAGGGTCCAGTCTCCAGGTCTACCAGTGATACAAAGGTCGAGCTTTACATTGCCACTTAACTGTGAAATTGACGGATTGGTGTTTTACACTATACTTAAGGGTATTCCACTAATATGATGCCGATCTATTCCAACAATAATTAACACTAGCACAACAAAGATGTAAAGCATTTTCATAATATTGGAAAGTATATTTTACATCAGTGCTATAAAGTACAGACCGGATCGCTACTATTCAAGCCCTTAGCCAGAGGGCCTTTGTCTGTGAGAGCACTAGTATCTCCGTGAAAGGGTATCTCCCTGCAAGAGCATGCTTACAAAATAAAGGGGCCCAAAATATCACTTATTTGAAGATGAACAGCACCATTAAGCAAAGCTTGTCCAAGGTTGTACTGAATTTTCTGATCGTCATTTGATGACCAGATGGGTAAAGTTTAGCCACAACATGTGACTCGCTCATATACCTGATGGTCAATGGGTAAAGGAAATCACCCTTGACGCGACTGGCTACAAATACGTACAGCCACAGGACACACTCAAAGACATCACAAACAGATCAGCTTTATGTTGCCCCTTCGATCTGAGAGCACCAGGAAAATAGACCCCGGTTAATACAAATTGTAAGTGACACAGCTTACATTTTAGAAGTCATTTTTTTAATTAAAAAAAACAACATACCAGTTCCCTTTTCCTCTTGGTCTCTTCCATTTTCCTTTGTCTCATTTTTTCCTCTTCCTGCATTAACATTCGTTTATTTTCCTCAAACTCACGTCTCTGGCGTTCCCTCATTTCCTGTTACACAGATCATAAATACTGTAAGCCATCAAGTCAGATAAGATGACCACATAATATACAGGAAAACACACAACCCTTACAGAACTTCACATTTGATAAAAGAAGGGTAATTCGGAAGAGCAAAAGATCATAACATTTTTGTGCTATATTCTACAATCATTTTGACTGCTTACATCAAAAATAGATTTACACCTTCAAATGCGTGTTTACCCAGAATCCTCCAGTATTTAAGCTACACGTAGCAAGATCAAGAGAACTGAGTTTTAACAAAATAAAGCAATACTGATTATAACTCCTCCACAACCTGATAAATTAGGTTAAAAAAAATGTAAACATAACAGACAGAGCGAGAGAATATGCTTCTTCCCTGAAGGGTAACAAAAAGTTAGAATACTGATTTTTCACACGAAAGAAAGAAACTCAATTCAGAAAGCTGGCCAACATATCAGCGTATATTTTGGGTTTAAATGAATGAACAGCTACTATGATCTTACAATGTAGCTGTATATTTACTTAAAATAATGTAACCAACTCAATTAAATAAATAAAAAAATTACCCTTTGCTGTTGTAAATACTCTGCTTGTTTCTTCTCTTTCATTTCTAGTCTCTTTTTCTGACGAGCTTTTTGTTCTTCTCTTTCAAGTTCAAATATTTCTAACTTTCTCTGTAATCTGTAGGGAAATTATTGAGAATTAGTAATTTTAGTTTAAATATCTTTTATCTGTTTGTTACAATTTGTAGTTCTGCAAATCACTGGGAATAATATCCCTCAATGGACGTTGCTTACAGCATTATGACTGAATGGAAAAAACAACTCATCTTACCTTTAAAATGACTCATGATCAGACGTAACAGTATCCATCTTTAATACATTCAGCTATAACTATAATATTATAGTGAAAATTAACACACAACTGTGTTTGTCTTTCAACAAGCCACATTATCAACACATTATCAACCTCTTATACCCAATGAATGTAGCATACAGTGAATTTCAGTATAGTTTGTGTGAGCTATTCAAAACGTGTAAATATCATTGATAACGGCAAAATCTCACCTTTCCATTCTATCTTTTTCTCTGTCATACTCTTCATATCGACGCCTATGTTGCATTTCTTCTAACCGTAATTTTGTTTTCAATAAATCATCTTGAACATTCTGAATAGTCTGCTCTCTTTGCTGCAAAAAAAGAAAATAGATTTTAATTAAAGTTTTGAAGTTAAAACTAAATGGAGAATACTTTAATAATACTGGTTGTTTTCAAGTTGGAAACTACGCAGAAAAGCAAGCGTTTCAAAACAAAATGTTGTTTTTTTTTTGTGGTTAATGGTGGAAAAAAAAACATGGTGATATGTGAAAGTCACATTAGATTCCCACAAAACAAATTGCTTTGAAAGTATACTAGACAACCTTAATGGTAAGAGGAATAATGTTTACACAGTGATATAAATAACTGATGTGGTGGCAATCTTAGTATGTACATATTTTCCCATAAAGACTAGATAAAACGTACCAGTACTCTATCAGAGATCTCATTATCCGAATCATCATCATCATCTTCCCCTCGTTTGTCTACTTCTTCTACCCGCCTCTGGAATTCCTGTTCCAGACGGAGTTTCTTTAAGCGGTCCTCCTCCTGGGGTGACAGGTAAGGTACCCTTGCTTCCAATTCAGCTATCTCGTGGTCTCGCATTTGTTTTAAGGTCAGTTCATGGTGTTTCAGTTCCTTTTCTTTCTCGTCTCTGTCCCATGCAGATGTTACACCAGACTTATCACCTTGTTCTACTCTCAGATTTGTGTTCTTGGGCTTGATGGCAACAGGTGGCTTTCTCTGAGCACTGATGTCATTGCGTATACTGACAGGATCTTGTTGAGGTGATGGCTGTCTCACCTGGTCTAACTGGTTGTATCTGGGATGTACATTTGACTGTGCTACAGGTTGAGGTACAGCTGGATCCCTAGGATTGTAAGCTGAATTTTCAGGATGGCCATCATGGAATCGGTTAATGTTCTGGTAGTTAGGTTGTGATGTGTATTGGTCAGGGTGCTGTACATGTGGAGAATAGTTGTTAGGATTAGGATCATATTCACTACCATCAAAAGGATGATTGGGATATCTCGGATCCACTTCAGGACCACCCCGATACTGATCTCGATACGGATCTACATTATGGCTATCGTACTGGTTATTGTTAAGCTGCTGCATCAAGCGCTCCTGTTCTTGGCGTATGGTTTGTTCTAAGCGATAATCAGAAACTGGTGGTGGTGGGGGTGGGGGAAGCTCTTCAACCTCAGCCGGTGGAGGTGGTAATTCTGGTGGGTTATCAGGAGGAGGAGGCAGATCATGATTCTCCGGCTGTCCATACCTGTCTGTTGTTGTCTGGTGTCTATTTGAGTAAGGCATTTGAGGGTTAGGAATATGAGGGGATTGGGATGAAGGTGAGGGGTAAGAAGGCTGATTCTGAGAGACATTATTTTGTTGATAACTGTCTTGTTGCCTGGGGTCAATATGTTGACTGAGTCTTTGTTCTACCCTGGGGTCGATATGTTGACTAAGCCTTTGCTCTCCCCTTGGGTCACCATGCTGGCTATGTCTTTGTTCTACCCTGGGGTCAACGTGCTGACCATGTCGCTGCTCTACTCTAGGGTCATGTCGTTGATCATATCTCTGTTCAGGGCGATTCTCATTTCTTTGATCAGGTCGAATTTCTTGTCTCTGATCTGGTCGTTGGGCAGTTTTTTTATCTTGCTGATGCACCAGTCGCTGACTTGATCTTGGATCAGTTCGACTATCTGGCCTGTGAATCTCTCCCCTCTGATGTTCCATGGGACTTCTCTGCTGTTCGTAATATCCTGGACGATTACCGTCTAATTGACTACGTGGAACTGCAACATGAGAAATTTTCTTTTCTGCCCGAGGCAAAGAGTTTTTCCAAGTTGGGACTTGTGCGCGAGAAACCTCAATATGCTGGACTTTAGATGGTGCTGATTTATGGGCTACCGCTGGTTTGGGTTTCGTAGCTGCATGATCTAGCCTGTCCTCTTGGGGCTCTCCCTGTGGACGTGGGCTTGTGTTCTCATAGTAACCTCCCTGTAACTGGTTATAAGGTGCATTCCTTTGTGAATTTTGTTCTTGTGGTGGCTGGTGTCCATAAGGAGGACCAGGTCTGTTTGAATTTGGTGAAAGTTGAGGCTTCAAATTTGACCTTTCATTTCTCTCTTGCCATTCTCGAACCCTATTAACTTCGAATTCCTCAGATTTTGGTCTTGCCTGATGAGATTCTGGCCGGTCAGGTTGAGTAATGTATGCGGATCGAGGTCTATTTTCATCCCTCTGCAGAGATGATGATGATGACGAAGACGTTCGTTTATTTGGATGACCCTGATGAGGGGGCGACCATTTGTTCCCTGATTCATTACTTGTTCGACTATAGTTGGGGGAATTATTATCTTGCCGTCTGTTGGGGGGCTGGCCTTTCTGATGCTGAGGATCCACGCGAGGTTGATTTTCATAGTTGACATTGTGGTTACCATTTTGGGGATACTGCTGCTGTCTTGGATCTAATCTTGACCTTGGATCATACCCTCTTGGGTCACCACCAGGCACATCAGGTCTGTGATCCCGAGGCTGTTGGTTTCTAGGTAAGACGCTAGTAGAGGCAGCAGGTCGAATCTGTTGAGGGTCATGTCTGCTGTATGTATCAGGTTGTGAGAGGTTTGATGTGGACTTTGACCTGTTATCGATTTCCTGTACACCACCAGGCTGCTTATAAAGGTTAGAGGGATGCTGGATCTGTGGTGCACGCTCATCCCGCATATCTCTCACATTTGACGTGGACGTGGCACGTTGACGTTCAGGATTAGATACATCACCTGTATCAAAAACATTATGTTTTTAAAATACAATATCAATTCATTCATTATTGAGTTGCAGTTTTAGTCGTCAAACTTGCAATTAATGATGAAGATGTTAAAGTGATGACCAGAAAACAAAACAATTTTATAAGAAAACATTTAGATACAAAACAGTCACAATAAAGTTTAGCAGTAACTCAACCATACACTACATTTGGTGAAGTGTTTAGCAAAGGGGACAGATTGTAGTCAAAGGCTGGTGCACTCACTGTTTAAAGATGGTGATGATCTAGCCAGCTGACTTTGTTGAACTCCAGGTCTGTACTTCCCACTAACCATACCAGGTTCACGTGGATAATCCCGCCCTTCCTTCACACCATTATAATATGGAGGAGGGGCCTCTTCATTGGGTGCATTGTACTGGAATTTCTGCCCTGGAGAGCCTGGCCCACGTTGCATACCTAGAAAATCACACACACTAACTTGTTTAACTTCATGGTATTGTGCAGGTGCTAGAACTTGACAGACAATTGGACAACAGAAAAACAAAGCAAAAGTCATGGAAGAAGATTATAACAATGCACAATGCCAATGTACAGGTTATCAAATGAAACAAGTTTGAGCTCCATATGCTCAACCCTTCACTAGAAACATCTCAGATTAGAGCAGGCATTAGAATGTTTGTTTGTTTGATTAGGGTTTAACATCATACTCAAGGGTATTTCCCGTTTCTTGCTAAAATACGTTAGGCAAACGAGTGGAAACCTTGTAAAAACCACCTTTGCTATTGCCTAAGCCATATAGTTTGACTTTATCATATACCTGATGGTCGTCAGGCGGAGTCAAACCCATGTACATTAGAGAAAGACAGGAGCACGGACAAACTTAGAGCAAAAGCAAAGGAGAACAGACTATGAAAGAGTACAATGCCATTCCAAAGACACAGCTCTGAATAGAAATATGGGTTTTGTGAATGTATGTGAAAAAGGACGGATGGAAAGATGTACAGCACCAATGCAATACATAATTTTTATGGCACAAAAAAGCACAAATGCAGAATAGCAAAGTATGCAATCTCACTCACCTCTCTGTTGAAGAATGGGGGAGGGCTGGCTAAGAAGCTTGGCCAGCCCATGATAAATAGCACCTTGTTTGGCCACCTTTAGTGATACAGTATGACCAGTTCGTGTCATCAACTCAGCAGCCCTTAAATTAAAGCAAACATAGCAATCAATGTCTAATTGATTCATCATAAACTAGTAGATATAACAATGTTTAAGACAGACTTATTGTGGTGTTTTAGCCACATTGATATTAAGTACAGGGACAGTAAGATGGTGCCATATAGGTTGATTGATAGGTGCTCAAGGGTATTAACCTATATCGCAGGAGAGTAATCAACAATAACACAAGCATACAATTTCAACTGTTTGGGGCCACTTGAAAATTTATCTCCATTTTGCGTGAAATTTAGGTTTATTTGATACACATTCATACGTTTAAAGGCCTTGATGACAACACCACTGGCACTGTTGTTGTCAACTGGCACTGTTTACTGGCACTGTAAATTGTTGATGATGTAGCACAGATTATTTTTAAAAAACTTACTTCTCTTGTGATAATCCAATGAGATTTTTACCATCTACTTCTAATAGCTGATCACCAGCAGCCAAACGACCATCCTGTTAAAAAAACACACAACTTTATTGGAAGTTATTGTTCACAACTGAACTATCTTAAATTTATACTTAAAAAAACCCCATTAGTTAGGCATTATATGTCTAACACTATCATTCTTCACTCTCAATAGCCTAGCCTTCAAATTAACCAATCTTTGGTTGAGATATGGGAATGGCTAAATGCAACAATTTGACGTTTTGTATTTTTTTGCATTAAGAGATCAGGGCAAATTTATATTTATTAACCCATACAAAAATTATGACACTACATAGTTTACACTGTACTTTGGCCAAACAGTAACTGGTCAGTTTATTTACACATAGTATTGTACTGTTACCAGACCACCCTGAAGGTAAACGAAACTTAACTGATTAACACTCATTCAATATACTTTACTTCACTCAGTCCACACTGTACTAACAAAATTAAATTCCTTAGTGTAAGCTTGTTACAGCTTACTCAAAGGTAAACATTAATTAGTTTTGGTTTAGATACACAGGTGATAAATATCATGATATACAGTCAACAATCATTTAGCTATTTTTCCTGATTTCTAAACGGAAATTCTTACCAATAATGGAAATGATATGAAGCCAGTTTGTAACACAAAATAGTTCAGTTCAGGCAATGAAAACAAAATGTCTGTCCAAACCTTTATAAAACTCACATAGATATGAAGCCTACAACCAATACCTTAATCGTCCTACCATTTATTACAGACCCAATTTACTATGTTCTGAGGTGCTTGCTTTAGGTCAAAAGGTTCCTTTTCAAATTCATAAAGAGGAAGCCTTATGAATAGAGTAAATTACCAATTCAAATCCTCACTCTGTTTGCCAACATTTTTTATTTTTAGCTTAGCAATAAGAATAATCTTCAAAATAATTCATTAATACACAACCAATAAAATTGCAGTATCTTTGTTTCTGGATTTAATGAAATTAAAAAAGAACTTAATCTTGAAACGAATAAAAAGTTGCCCACTAGTTTTCAAATTAAAGGAAACTATTTTTGTTGGCAATATTTAGGGAATTTACATATCAACACTGAACTATAGTAAGTGGTTCTTTGACAAAACATTTTACTTATGGATATTTATAAAAGGCTAAAAAAAAAAGGCAGTAAACTAAACTACTTTCCAGCTACCCCTAAAAAGACCTAGAATATAAATATAGACAGTGCCTTATTGACACCTGTAGTAAGTGAAGATATTGTAGGTAGATAGCTGTTCATGCCTCAATAGTTCAGTTCAGGTAAACAAAATATTACATTCTAAAGAACTTGTCCCAGAAATAAGGGAGGAAATAACAGAGATATCTTAACTTGTTACCAGCGGATTGAACCTGTGCATAAGTTATAGTCAGATCTAAGTCTTAGAACAGAATCATGTTGCTAAAATCAGATTATTCTTTCAGCTTATCTTAGTGTATTGCATCAGACAAATATAACTTAAAATGCAGAAGAAAAGAAAAAAGTCTGGCAACATTTGGCCTTTGAGAGTTACTCTTGACAAACTTTTACTACGGCTTGCAAACTGATGGTTCGCAAATAAACTTAACTTGCACTGATTCTTGTTTTTGTTTATGTGAAAGACCCTTCTTTAGTATAATGCAGTCAGTGATGCAACATGAGCAATGGGAGACTAGGGATATTTCATATATGCTTTTAATGGGAACATGAGAATGTAGACATGAAATTATATCCCCAAAAAGATATATTTTGATAAATAGGATACTTGACATGATGACATACTACTAAAGTGTTCACAGACTATAAAATGTAGTTTGCTTCCCACGGCAGTTAGAAATTGTAGTACCTACTTATTACAACAGGTAAAAATATATTTTAAAAGATGTACATCTGTATTAGCATTTAATAAGAAAACTGATTTCACTTCCGACCTTATCGTTGTCAAAATACAGATTTGCATTACTTTATATTAAATTTTATTCTGACCTAGGGTTAATTCCAATAACACTGAAATTTAGTTTGAGATTTACATTTAAATTGAGAAATTAAATATAAGTATATTTCACAAATGTTATTAATGTTATATTTTTATTCCAAAATAATTCTATTCCATACAATTATGATATTTAACATTTGCAATGTATTTCTATAAGAAGCACAAAAATGTACTCACAAAAGGAAACCATTCAATTCTTTGGTCTGCATATTTAGCTTGTCATTTTGATGCATTTCAAGTGAACAAAAATCTAGTTAGCATACACCTGTCCAGGCTGTCTTTATAAAGAATAAACCGTTTTTTTTATCCCTTGCCAGGCATTAGTCTGAATAGCCAGTGACTTCACTGTAGAAACATGTAAGTTCAGTAGGCGTATTGGGGACATTCCAATTCTGACACAATAGGTGTTCATAGCCCAGTAAATGAACTGCCCTAATAATTGGAATTTGTTTTGAGCTTTTAACACAGCCATCAGACTGGAATCAAAATATTTTTTACACAAAATGACATTAATTTTTTAGTCAGATTTTTCTACAGACTTATCTTTTTAGACATAATAACATTCCTGGCTGTTTGCGTATACTTTGACAAACTTTTCAATGAGAATTATTAAGGTGTTTATATACAGGAAATGAGACACTGCCTAGGCCGCTATACATACCACAGACACGCATATCCCAATACAAATATCTAGCCTGTCTATCGACTCCCTTTTTTTCCCTTCCCAATTCAATTTACACAGGAATTTCTGAACAGAATATATCAATTAAGGGCTACTTATTTTTAGATCATGATCTATAAATTCAAATTCTGTTGACAAATAACGACATTTAGTAACTGATGTGATTTTCACAATCTGAGTAAACCGGTTTCAGTTCATTAACAATAAACTTCTAGTTTACAGTAAGTAAACCTTTTAAAAAGTCCTATATACATATATATTTGTACACAGAACATTCCCTGGCATTCAACAGTACTTTAAACATTCAAGCTTATATAACAGTACACTACACAATATTTGCTCAAATAATCTGTTGTTTTGGATTAACCTCTTTCCTGATAATACACATTCAATATGTATGAATTACTTTAATGAAAGTCCCGATTTAATGCCATTGAACTAGATTTCATTGTTGACTACAAGAGAGACCACGTTAAACAACACTCTAATGGTCATTCATTTTTTTTAGTTTATGGCAGGCTAAAAGATGGGTGTAAGGTTTATGGTAGGTTTAAAGGCAGGTACTACTATGCTAAGTATTATGGTATAAACAAGGGTGACCACCACAGGTTACCACTGGTTGGTTGAATGGTCAATAAACATATTTATTATGTCATGTCATCAAAGATAATATATATTCATGTTTATGGTAGGCTGAATAGGCAGAATATGTAATTTAAAGGCTCAGATAATCTGGTTTCTAATACTAGGTTAAAGGGTCATATAATCTGGTTTCTAATTGGTTAAAGGGTCAGATTATCTGATTTCTAACTGGTTAAAGGGTCAGATAATCTGGTTTCTAATTGGTTAAAGGGTCAGATAATCTGGTTTCTAATTGGTAAAATGGTCAGATAATCTGGTTTCTAATTGGCAAAAGGGTCAGATAATCTGGTTTCTAATTGGTAAAATGGTCAGATAATCTGGTTTCTAATTGGTAAAAGGGTAAGATAATCTGGTATCTAATTGGTAAAATGGTCAGATAATCTGGTTTCTAATTGGTTAAAGGGTCAGATAATCTGGTTTTAATTGGTAAAAGGGTCAGATAATCTGGTTTATAATTGGTAAAATGGTCAGATAATCTGGTTTCCAATTGGTAAAATGGTCAGATAATCTGGTTTCTATTAGGTTAAGGGACCAGATAATCTGGTTTCTAATTGGTTAAAGGGTCAGTTCTCAGGTTTTTATGTTAGGTTAAAGATGGAGCATTATTGAAGTTTATGGCTGACTATAGTGTTGGTATTAACCAGACTCAATAAGTGTCAACCTCAGGTGCTAAGAATAAAACTATTCTTGTCCAAAATATTGTTTGTACTTACCAAAGCGGCTGCCCCTCCAGTTACCACAGATTTAATATAAATTCCACTGTCTTTTTGTGTCTCTCCCTGAAATAGTATCAATATAAAACGTTTAGTATTTTACAGCTTAAAATCATTCGTTTGTTTGTTTGAGTGGGTGTAACATCAAATAGACCAAAGTATTCTTATGACACTTCCACTGTTTGCATAAATGTTACAAGTTTCAGCTAAATGTAGTTGATTGGTTAATAGACTGGTGCATAACGCTGTCTTAACGGGTATCTCACTCATATCCTTATACCACAATATTGACATTACCATCAAATGTAGTCTCGTTTTGAATTGATTTGTTTGAAAATTCATGTTCCCAGATTGCTTAGACAATAATATATATATGCTTAAAATACCTTAATAATGAATGAGTGGGTAGAACATGTCAAAAAAACAATCATATTAATTGATGGATAATGTTTGTGTACCCTGCCCAAGTAACGGATGACAACACAGCCCATTAATTCAAAATATAAAACATGGCAAATATTGGACATCATAAATTAAGTGTGTCTAAGGAAATAACCAAGCTCATGTCGACATTCCTCATAGATGACATTCCTTGTAGATGACGTGCGCTACAAATAATAATGTTATGTCTACAATTAAAAACACTAAACAAAAATAATAATACAACTCTTTCTACTACCTGTAATCAATATAAGATAATTAGATAAACCTTTCGTTATATTTTTCTCATAACTCCTAATGAACATTTAAAATAGCTTTGACCCTAAGGCCTCCTGATTTGAGGTGTGCTGACCTATGTAGTAACCTGGGATCACTCGCCTCAGATCAGAAGGTCTGCAGTATTAACCCATATGCTGTTGTGAGGCTGCTGATCATAACAACAGATAAATGTACTGTGGAAATGTCAACTCTCAAAAAACACATCTGCAGAAAAAGGTATACATGCACTGTTTGTTGTGTTTGTTTTAAAAATGCAACACTCGATATAGACATACCAAAAGTTTTGTTTTTTTGGTTTCCATGGAAAAAATATCTGTAACAGATATTTTCTGTCTACCATGTAGCTTTCTAAGCATTGATGCCTCGTTTTAAATAGTTTTACTTCTGAAAAACGTCTCCATCAGTGACAGCAACCTGTTTTGAAGATTTTATTTTAGAACGACACAGACATGTTTTTGGAGTACAGTAGCAATCTTTGATAGAAGTTGTTATATAATTCAATAGAGTATTTTTTTCTGTTAAAATAGTAACATAGTTTAACGTATATATTCCTAATTACACGGAGAAGGTTTATCCCATAGGAAGTACAGGTTCTCATCTCACTACAGGACATCGCTAAACCTACACGGAGACAGCCCCGGACACACCCGTGCCAATCTCACTGAGAAAACATCGATACAAAATGTGGTGAATGCATTAGGCATGTGTAACACACAGACTGGCAGGGGGTTTACAAACATTATCTTGTTTGCAGCCTACAAACATTCAGACAATAGTGAAACGTAGGCATTAACCTACATGGTTATTACAATGTCAAAATCACAAACTTACAGCAGCAAGTAGCTATAAACTGTAACAACAAGAAGGCATCAAAATTAGATTTGTTTTAGTTATTATTTATAAGTTACACCCATATTTATACATTTCTAAAAAAAAAACAAGTTAATATTAAAAATAGAATATGTCGGAGAAAAACACTAACCAGAATCAACACAGGTCATGATGTTAAAAGAAACTCACACCAAATAGGCTAGAATGTACTTCCAGTTTAATATTACTATACTGCTGCAACACTTTCATTCATTTCTCAGGAATCTTTAAAACGTATGCTTGGGGCATAAGTAGAAAATTAATGTGGGCAATAAAACTGGACATCATTATATGAACTTGCTTCATACATGTAACGACAACATAAATCTTGAATATTTTATTTGAATCAAGCGATAAAGGTTATGCCTGACTTAATCAATTAACCAGTTTAATTAAACAGATCACACAATACAGATCAAATCCCAATTATTATCCGCTAATTAGACTACTTAAAAGAGAAAGATTTAATTAATAATGCAAATAAGGCTAGTCCTTCATAATCTTTGGGAGTAAAACAAGTGTCAATTTAAATATTAGAAAAGAAGAATGTTGCTAATATGCTGCAGTGCAGTATCACCAAACGCCCAGATAGATTACTGATTATCAAATAATTTGAACCAGCTTTCTAAAGACTAAAACTGCTCTATGCATTCCTACTTTGATTTTCAGCTGCATATTATAAATTAGGGATTTTGATTTTAGAAAAAGAAAATTTTGCTTGGCCCCAACCTGATATCTAGAAAATGGTGTATGTCAGGTGGTTTCAGCTGTTTGTTTAAGGGGGGTTTAAACACCATACTTAAGGATATTTCACTAAAATGATGTGGTGCCAGCCCAAGGGTGAATAACACCGCCCTCGATGCAACTGGTACAAAACAAAGAGAGGATACAATATAACAAAGCTATCACAAGTCAATTGATTCCAGTCCCACCAAACCTCTGAGAATACCAGGGCATAGGAAGCTTGCTCCCAACCACCTGCTGGTTTATAATGAAGTAATTCACAAATCTCAGTTTAATTTGGATTTAATTTTAACACCAGATAGGACAAGAATAGCTATTTTCACATTTCTCTATTTCACATAAGCAAATTAAAAAATGTAAAGTGTTTACATTTAAATACAGAGGTATACTTCACTATAAGTGGGATAAGCTCCCTATCTCAAGGAGTATATAAATATTAGTCAATATACTAGTAAAACATTAAATGAAGTAAAGGCACTTTTTGAACTTCAAATTTTAATGCAGTTAGTAAACAGTTTTATCAAATGGATTCATTATTACCACTCACAAAACCTACGAAGGTTTCACAATGAAAAATACCGCCTTAAAAAAAAATCTAAAATTTAAAATATAGCTTCTACTGAAGCAATGTCGGGTTCTGAGGATTTAGGGCCATATGCCGTATATCTTCTGTTTGCTGTTGTTTGATAATTAAGAATGGCGTAAAACCCCAATCAAACAAACATTCTATCCATTTAATTCAATTCTAAACCCTACTTCATTCTCTACAACTGGTATAAGCCTTCTTTGGACGTTTTGTTGATTCCCCGAGTCTTATCTGAAATGAGCTTGTCGGCATCCTTTCTTGTGCCTTAGACGAATTACTGCTCTTAATTTGTAACCCTGGGCAAAGCGAAGTAGTTCAAAGAAATGTGGTAAATGGCGGTGTATTTATATTACTACAGGATAACGTGCAGGTTTAATGTGACAGAGACATTTCCAGTTGAATAAACTCTGTCAATTAGCCCTGACTGGGGATGTTCTGCATGTAAGACGACATCAATTCGTTCTACTACTGTTTAAGTAGGCTTAAAGAAATAGTGAAATTTCAAACTTTGTTTGGTTATAACTGCTTTTTGGTAAAGAATTCACTTTTCAAAACTACACCATTGTGTTCAGCGTTATCTATTACATATAAAACGACATTATTTTTGCTAATTCCAGCCAATTTAAAAGAATTCCTAAAATCGAGCATTTTAATTGGCCCTGCAGAAAACTAATTTGCATACTTTTTTTAAAATCGGCTTCCTGCAAATTGAGCGGAATTGTGTGAAGTATATGTATACAAAGTTTGAATGTGATCACCTGTTTTCCCTAGGACTAGTAGTATTTTTTAGATTTTTTTTTCATTTCAAAATGGCCGCCAACTGACGTCACATCCGGTGACCAAACACATGTCACCTTTTGTCCCCCGAGATGCTCTATCATCTGCTAAAATTTGAATTTTAAAGCTTTTATAGTTTTTGAGTTATTGAGGCTAAAGCAGTGCATATAATAATAAAAATAATAATAATAATAATAATCCCATCGATTTCCAAAGGGTTTGTGAGCAAATGGCTCAGAACCCCTAATTATATTGGAGGAAAAAAATACTCAATATGGCAATGAGGGTGATAAACATTTTGACGTCTATGAAGCCCTGAGATATATTCAACATGAAGTTTTTATTTTCAGTTCATTTCAACCATGTGTACAACAACTATATGTATAGGTTTACACCTTTTATCAAACAACAAACATGGCTTTCAGACTATCTCCTAAAGAAAAGCTTTTTGAATGAGAAAGATTGTTCCAGATTGGTGTCATATGCGGATAACAACAGACGCCAGTCTTCCTATTGTAATAAATGGATTTAGTGGTTTTGGCCTTTACCAGGAGATCCAATGGCTCAAGGGAACGGCTGACCTTCTGGGTTGTGTAGGGGCTATCATACAGTATTATTATACATTTACACTACATGTACTTGTTTTCACACACATTAACAATTTACAATTCAGTCTACAAAGCATATGCACCCCTTACCCGTCATGTCTATATAATACATACAATAAATTAACTAAACACACTTAACCATCCACAACAACTGTTACACAACAAATTTTTCTTATAATTTTGAGAAAAGTTCAAACGTTGATTCCCAATGTGTTATGATTAATGTTTTTTATTTTTTTAGAATACTAATTATTTTTCATGCAAATATCAAGAACAATGTCTACAAATCAGAACTAGGCTTAGCCTTTGGTATGTCATTATTATCAATTGTGCCCTTGGAACATATGATAACATATGGGATGATATGGGCCCCCCACCCCCCCCCCCCCCCCAAAAAAAAATTGTTTTTCATATTCATAACCCAAAATTTGTTCAGAAAAATCAGTTTTTTTCTGCATTACGCTTAACTATTAAAGGCACACTGCTCAGATGACAGAACCTGCAAATGCAGTCATACAAATGAAACGCAAGATATCAGCTTCATGAACGATGTTGACAACAGAGTTCAGGGAATCAGGGTAAAGTCAATTTATAAGTCAAGATGTTAGTTCATATTGATTGGCATACACATGTAATCTGATATTCTTAACAGTGAAAGCTAGCTGTCAACTGGTGAGCAAAGCGAAAGAAAGCAGCTAGAATATCTGAATAAAGCAAATTGTGCAGCTTGGCAGGTCTTGACCTAAAGAACATTAACATCCATGCAATTTGGAATATTGTTAAAAAAAAACATCCATTTTTCTTTAGTTTTTTAAAACTAGTAAAGATTACACATTGAGCTCCATTCAAAATTGCTGACTCAATCGATCAATAATTATCAGGAGAACAGTTGAAGTAATGTTGAAAGTTATGCCTGTTTGACTGATTCAGAGCCTTAACTCAAAACGAATGATACTAAGATCGTTAATGATGTTAGTAATCTTATTGTGTTATGTGTCTAGTCACAGCTTTATGTTCATTAAAGTCCGATAATGATTAATGAGTTTCATTTAACTATCAATCTGAGCAACTTTCAAGCAAGGGCTTAAGCAGACACCCATCCACTCGTCCATGTAGACACACTGAAGTGAACAATTGCCTCATTTGGACACCCTGTTTAAAGCTGGACCAGGCTTATGATAATCTTCTGAAAGTTTGTGGAAATATTTCATGTACCAAACTAGCTCCATCTGTGACATTGATTTTTGTAAGCTTATTTTTAAGAATTCTATCTGGTGTTTAAATATCCTAATGCAATAAAATATCTAAAGATACAAACACGGGTTATCCCAACAAATAGTTCAAACACCTCTTTATAGGTTATCTGAAATATTTGAAGAGGACCGATTTTTAGGTTATCCCAGAAAACCGTACAGCACAGGCTTGGTATGAAACTAATCATAAGATGTTAAGCTTATACAAATATACATTTTTAACACAACATAAAACATCATAAAGTTCTTCCTTTGTCAGACATTTACAGTACTGCTCTTCAACTGCCTCGTAATAACATACTCAGGACATCAAAGTGTTAGCATGAAATCAAGAAAGTGGAGTTTCAAATCACCATATCTACATAAATGAGGGTCTCATTTGAAAGTTTCCCTATCTTTCCTATGTTAAATTTGATTGAAATGGGGTGTCTTAAAATGAGACTTGGGTATCTCAAAGACACTGAGACACCCCTCTGTCTAACACTATGCAGAACAGAGTGCCCTAAGCTAGAGGATTGGTGTCTGAGCCAACATGTTTTACTAATTTTTAAAAGCACTGATTTGGTTGGAATGTGTGTATTATATTATTATGTAAATAGGTATTTCTTGCTATTGACATGATCCCATTGTTTCTGGTTGATCTAGAGGATGTATACGCTGTAAACACTCGGACAGCGTGATTTGCTCATCCGTATTCCCATTGTTTAAGCTATGCTCTGGTTCAACTTTAGCTCTTTGCCATTCAAGCCATCCATATTAAAAGGAACTCCATTGTCATTCTAAGATTCTACTAAGTTAGAAACTATAATAAAAAAATTATATTTAGAAGGTTTTTCCAAGCTAACTAGGTACAGCCTCTCGAATCATACTATGATAGGTATTTTTGTTATCAATAATATCAAGAAAATATGTGACCTTTCACAAGAGATAAAACGATGTCAATGTAGCAATCAAAATATACAGTCATGTGTAATATATTAGTTAATTTAGCCTTTTAAATGGTTGTTTGTTGTATGTATTTAAAGATTGGCTGGGCCATTAGCTTCATATTGAAGCATATTGCACTTACATAGCGTAAATTTCACACTGTTCTTTGCTTAGATTTTATGGAAAACCCAAAGGAGCGGGGGGGGGGGGGGGGGGGGGGGGGGGGGGGGGGGGGGGGGGGGGGGGGGGGGGGGG